>CM038677.1:565427879-565726144 GCA_021605205.1 Aegilops longissima
GCTCCCACATCCGCCATCAAGATCGCGGATTCAGCTCGCTGCAGCAAGCCAGCGAGGTGAGTTATTTTACCCTTTATGGGACTCTTTTTTCATAGTTTGCTCTATGTGGGATCTAAAACTCCCTAACCTTTAACAGATCTGGTTGAAGACGTCCGGACAGGTTAACTGTCCGCCTTTGCCGAAGACTCCAGCGGACGCCTTGATTGAGCCGGGCTGCTGGCTCATTGCCTCATGTGGTGCCGGAAAAGAAGGTTAAGAAGGAGGCAACGGAACTCAAGGAGCTCCCGACGCCAGGTCGCTGTCGAGATTCGAAGCAGAATCTTCTCCGAGAACGAGGAGGAGGAAAGAGCCTCTCCCCGGTGGGGGACGAGAGGAAAGGAAGGCCGCCTAACCGGGAGGCCGAGGGTCCAAGAAGGAAGAACCTTCCTCCGACTTCTCCACCAACGTCGATAACGATGAGGAGGATTGGCCAACAAGGCCAAGCCCTCGCGAGATCGTAAGTGTCCGGATACCCATGACTTTTTATTGCATAGTGTCTCTAATGCCGAATAATCATGCAGCCCGCCTAAGGGCGAAGTTCGCCGCTTCGCCGAGCGGGTCCCTGAGTTCGCTCGAAATGGAGAGTACTTCACTTCCAGCCGCCTCATCGCTTCACGCCGCGGACGACGCCGAGGTGGTGCCCCAAGGGGGCCTGGTCAAGAGGAGGTGGCGCAGAGGGGCCGCAAGGCAACCTCCCGGACTCCAGCGCGTGGGGACGAGACCCTCAGGCACTAAGTTCACCTCGCCCGACTCCATGCCGAACCTTCAGCGGTTCCGAGTCCGCAAGCGGCCCCTTCAGAAGAAGGGTAAGACGCCGGTGTCCTCCGCCCAACCGAGGCTCGGATATCTTGATCGAGGCGCTAACAGCCCATCGAGGAGGAGCACCGCATGTTATGAGTGCGGTGATCCGGACAGTTCAGTTCACTAAGAGCGGCTCGACCGAAACCTGCACTCAGCCTTCTAACAGGCTTTGAGGTAAGTTTAGAATATGTAAAATATTACTGATAGGCAGTATCCTCGATGCTTAGTTCGTGTTCGGAAAGAAAAGTCGACTAAGGATCTAAAAAGATATACGCAGGAGTCTAACATAAGTATGTCAATATGGGAATGCAAAGCTACGCCGACTCGCCAAGACCGACTATGGAGGTCGATGCATTGAAGCAAAGCCTCGAGCGGTCCAAGAACGAGCTCGGCCTTTCCAAGAAGCAGCTCGAGGACAAGGAAGGTAAGTAATACCTTATAGAAAGGTTTTGGTTGCAAAAAATAACAGGAATAACATGGGTACTGCAGGGGCCACGAACGAGGTGGCGACCCTGAAGGAAGCGGTGTCCGTGGTCGAAAACAAAGCGGGCGCTGGAGCGCACCGAGCGAGAGAAGGGGAGGCGAGCCTGGCGAAGAGAAATGCAAGAGCCTGTGCTCTCGTGGAAAAACACGAGTTTGGAGCATGACTCAAGACTCGAGTCCGAGATCGCCTCGCTCTTGAGAGTGCCAAAGCCGCTAAGGTCGGAAGCCAAAAAGCCCTTTAAGAAATTGAATCGTTAAAGAATATAGCGGCGGTAAGGCATTCTTTATGCAAAGCAAGCATGTGAAAGTGAATTACCTATTACTTACCCAGATTCGAGCTCTCCAGAGCGCTCATTTGATCTGCCTCGTAGTGTATCGGATGCTGCCGCGTTCTACCGCCAAGGAGGGAGCTCGACGGAGAAGGTGTTCGGTCTCAAGATGCCGAGGTCGAACGTCCGTGCCTCGAGCGACCAGCTGAAGCAGCTGGTCAAGCTCCATAAGGTCACCGAAATGGCCATGAAGGGCCTTATAGTTGGATGTGGCCATTGGAAGCCATGCACAGGAGCTACTTCGCTTAGTGCAGCGGCTGGTGGACGCATGTCCACGGATTGAAGTCATCAAGCGCTCCGTATGTATTGAAGGTGCCCGTCGGGCCCTTGCCCGTGCTAAAGTGCACTGGGGCAAGCTGGATGCGGAGAAGCTTGTGACGGACAGGCCACCGAAGGGCAAGGAGCATCGCACGCCCGAAATGTACTATGAGGGGCTCCTGAAGGGTGTCCGCCGAATAGCGGATGAGTGCTCCAAAGATGTAATTTTTGAATAGACTCGCATTTGTTATCCTGTACGCTGAAAACTTGTTCATATGCGCTAAGCAACGCTTGCTAATTTAAAATATTGCCTTCTGTGCGGCCATTTATCAAATTTGAGAGATGGCAAGTCGTTGGCTTCAGCCCCCATGCCACAAGTGCCGGGTGTTCGGGATAAACTTGAGCACTCTTGTTCCCATTCTTGGGTCCATCTAGGAGGCGCCAACGCAACGTAACAAGGCAACCGGACTTATAATGCTTGAACACTCTCACTTAGCCATAGAATTCTATAATTTTAAATTTCGCGGAAGCCCTAGTATTCGAAGACCGAGTTCGGGCGCTATCCACGCTTTGGCCGGACAATTCCGTTCCTCGCCTAAGCGTATAAGTATTTAGGGACCCAAAAACCTCTTGAACAGCGATCGCTCGCCCTATCATGACGGTCAGTTTTAGCTTTCCACCGAGGTGCTCAACCCAGCTCAACCGGGGCACAATCGCAGTGGTTCTCCTAGTGCTACCTTAGCCGATATAACGAAACGTAAGGTACCAAAACATAGGAGCCGGCAAACCCAACTATTGACCCAAGACATGATTCGAGCCGATGCATATAATGCTATAAGTTCGGGTGCCGACTTGTAGAAAGTGTTCGGACTTATCACACCATGATTTTGGGGTACTTAAGCCCCTGGTGTATTGGCCGTACCAAAGTGTACGGGTGCAACATGTCATGAAATGAACATATAGATAAAGAAAGGAGTGCAATAATAGGCAAGAGCTATATATTGGTTATTAAAAGAAACTGCAAATAAAAGCAGAACGATACAAATTGTGTGATAAGCAAGGATGGGACTATTTAACATGTCCCCCTCAGGGGTAAGTCATGGATGGTATGTAAAACAGGTATAATGCTCGTAGTAGAGACCACCTGGACACTCGACGTAGCTTTCTGCTTCCCTGGCTGTTGCATCGTGAGTTCGGCAATTCAAGTGCCGGACAGGGCTTCTGGAAAAAGGAGTCTTGAAAGTAAGAAAAAAGAAGAAGAAGAAAAGAAGGACACAATTGGGAGCCCCTGGTGCGGTTGAGCCGCATTCTGGGCGTGTCGTGGTCGTGCCCCTCCCCTTATGCCCATGGTATCTCCAGAGCATAGTTATGTACGCGTAGTGCTTGCTTCGCAATTTCGCGAGGGCTGGGGTTGGGGCCGGAGTGCTATGTGTGCTTGAATCGTGCCAGGCGGTCTTGTTGTAGGTTACTCCGGGCGCGCTTGACAGTGTCCAGACGCTTAGTGGCCGGACTCGAGAATTGCTGTGAGAGGCTGCTTTGCACCTCCGCCGCGAGGGCTGCCGTGTGCTCCTCCGTTCAGAGAGAGCGTTCGGTGTTTCCATTGACCGTGATTACTCCTTGAGGGCCTCGCATCTTGAGCTTGAGGTATGCGTGAGTGCGGCACCGCATTGAACTTTGCAAATGCGGTTCGCCCAAGCAAGGCGTGATAGCCGCCATGAACGGGACTATGTCAAGATTAACTCTTTGCTTCGAAGTTATCCGGGATCCGAAGACCACTTGAGTGTAATCGAGCCTGTACAATTGGCCTCTACACCCGTATGACGCCTTTAAAGGTCGTGGTTTGTAGGTTTAATCCTTGAGGGGTCTATGCCCATTTTGCGACTATATCCCGATAAAGCAGGTTTAGGCTGCTACCGCCATCCATCGGGACTCGGTGAGGTGAAATCCACAATAATTGGGTCAAGAACCAATGCGCGAAACCGCCATGACGGATGCTAGTGGGGTGGTCCCTTCGGTCGAAGGTGATCGGGCAGGAAGACCATGGGTTGAACTGTTGGGGAACGTTGCAGAAAATTAAAATTTTCCCTACGGTTTCACCAAGATCTATCTATGAGTTCATCTAGCAGCGAGTCAAGGGAGTGAGTTTGCATCTACATACCACTTTGTAGATCGCGAGCGGAAGCGTTCACTAGAACGGGGATGAAGTAGTCGTTCTCGCCGTGATCCTATCACCGGAGATCCTAGCGCCGAACGGACGGCACCTCCGCGCTCAACACACGAGACGGACGGAGACGTCTCCTCCTTCTTGATCCAGCAAGGGGAAGGAGAGGTTGATGATGATGGCTCCAGAGCAAAGCACAACGGTGTGGTGGTGGTGGGCAGCAGCATCTCGCAGGCTTCGCCAAGCACGTGACGGAGGAGGAAGAGGTGTAGCAGGGGAGGAGGCGCCAGAGGTTTAGGGTGCGGCTGCCCCTCCCTCCCTTTATATAGGCCCTCAGGGGCGCCGCCCTTGGGGATCCCATCTCCCAAGGGCGGCCAAGGGGGAGGAGTGCCCCAAGGCAGTGGGCGCCCCACCCTAGGGTTTCAACCCTAGGCGCAGGGGTGGGCCTGGGGGCGCACCAGCCCACTATGGGCTGGTTCCTCCCCACTTCAGCCCATGGGCCCTCCGGGATGGGTGGCCCCACCCGGTGGACCCCCGGGACCCTTCCTCTGGTCCCGGTACAATACCGGGTGACCCCGAAACTTTCCCGATGGCCGAAATACCACTACCTATATATAATTCTTTACCTCCGGACCATTCTGAAACTCCTCGTGACGTCCGGGATCTCATCCGGGACTCCGAACAACATTCGGTATACTGCATACTCATATTCATACAACCCTAGTGTCGGTGTACTAGAGTAGGGGTACCCTAGTATCCCGAACTTGGGCACGGGCAGCTGCAGCACCCCGCGGCAAGGCTTGCCGGGTGACCGCCAAGGTCCTCCGTGGTTCCTTTGGAGCCATTCAAGAACAAAGTATTCAAGCCAAGGAGACAAGGCCCCGGCAAGAGGTGCTTGCCGGGAAGGCCAACCAAGGCATCTCAAGGAACTTGCCTTAGAACGCGCCACGCGCCCGGCGAGGCCGGTGGCGACAAGCTTCCGGACGCGACAAGACAACGATCGCGGCAAAGGCGCTTGCATGCAAACTACCACTCGTGCGCGCTCCAAAGACATCCACCAACGTGTCGCCTCGACCTTTCAGCGCCAAGCGTGGCAAGAGGCTGTCTTGCCAGCGGTGCGGTGGCAAGCGACGCCGACAAGATTGCCATCGTGGCAAGCGGTGGCGTCCCTGACGGTCCCTCTATGCACTATTTGGGCGATGTAAATGGGCATTTAATGCCTTTGTCCCCTGCCGTCAGGGTTAGGTATGATACACTGTGCAGGTAGTTGTACCAACCGCAATTCTTTTTCCATTTTTACCCTTGTCTACATTGCCACCTGTCGGAGACCCCTTTAGCATATAAAAGGAGGCCCATACGCAACGTAGGGGGGGAGAAGGCAGAAAAACACTCACGCTCGGTCTCGTTAGCAGCTAGTGTGTACTGTAGCACTCAGCGCTCCCGAGCAAGAACTCAATACACTCAGACATGCAGTAGTAGGAGTGTTATCTCTCCGGAGAGCTCCGAAGCTGGGTAAACTGCTCGTGTGCTTCGCCTCGATCCGCTCTTCATGCGATCTCCGCCCCCCGCCGAACCGAAAGGGGCTCCTAGGTCGGTGATGAACTCCTTCACCCAAATTGCTTCATGCGCTGCCTCCGAGGCTGCCATGTACTCCGCTTCACATGTAGATCCCGCCACGACGCTTCGCTTGCAGCTGCACCAGCTCTCGCTCCACCATTCAACATATACACGTATCCGGTTTGTGACTTTGAGTCATCAGATCTGTGTCGAAGCTAGCGTCGACGTAACCCTTTCTGACGAGCTCTTCGTCACCTCCATAAACGAGAAACATGTCCTTTGTCCTTTTCGGTACTTCAGGATATTCTTGACCGCTGTCCGGTGTTCCTTGCCGGATTACTTTGGTACCTTCCTACCAAACTTACGGCAAGGTTTACATCAGGTCCGTACACAGCATGGCATACATAATAGATCCTATGGCTGAGGCATAGGGATGACACTCATCTCTTCTTTATCTTTTGTGGTGGTCGGGCATTGAGCTGAGCTCAATCTCACACTTTGTCTGAGCAAGAACCCTTTCTTGGACTGATCCATTTTGAACTTCTTCAAAATCTTATCAAGGTATGTGCTTTGTGAAAGACCTATGAGGCGTCTCGATCTATCTCTATAGATCTTGATGCCTAATATATAAGCAGCTTCTCCAAGGTCCTTCATTGAAAAACACTTGTTCAAGTAGGCCTTAATGTTGTCCAAGAATTCTATATCATTTCCCATCAAAAGTATGTCATCTACATATAATATGAGAAATGCTCTGAGCTCCCACTCACTTTCTTGTAAACGCAGGCTTCTCCATAAGTGCAAGATAAACCCAAACGCTTTGATCATTTCATCAAAGCGAATGTTCCAACTCCGAGATGCTTGCACCAGTCCATAAATGGATCGCTGGAGCTTGCATACTTTGTCGACATTCTTAGGATCGACAAAACCCTCCGCTGCATCATATACAGCTCTTCCTTAAGATATCCGTTAAGGAACGTTGTTTTGACGTCCATCTGCCATATCTCATAATCATAGTATGCGGCAATTGCTAACATGATTCGACGGACTTAAGCTTCGCTACGGAGAGAAAGTCTCATCGTAGTCAATCCCTTGAACTTGCCGATAACCCTTAGCGACAAGTCGAGCTTTATAGATGGTGACATTACCATCCGCGTCCGTCTTCTTCTTAAAGATCCATTTGTTTTCTATCGCTCGCCGATCATCGGGCAAGTCACCAAAGTCCACACTTTGTTTTCATACATGGATTCTATCTCGGATTTCATGGCTTCTAGCCATTTGTTGGAATCTGGGCCGCCATCGCTTCTTCATAGTTCAAGGTTCACCGTTGTTCAACAACATGATTTCCAAGACAGGGTTGCCGTACCACTCAGTGCGGAACGTGTCCTTGTGGACCTCACGAGGTTCAAGAGCAACTTGATCCAAGTACCTTGATCATCATCATTAATTTCCTCTTGGTTGGTGTAGGCATCACAGGAACACTTTCCTGAGCTGCACTACTATCCTGTTCAAGAGGTAGTACTTCATCGAGTTCTACTTTCCTCCCACTTACTTCTTTCGAGAGAAACTCTTTTTCCAGAAAGGTTCCGTTCTTGGCAACAAAGATCTTGCCCTCGGATCTTAAGTAGAAGGTATACCCAATGGTTTCTTTAGGGTATCCTATGAAGACGCATTTTTCCGACTTGGGTTCGAGCTTTTCAGGTTGAAGTTTCTTGACATAAGCATCGCATCCCCAAACTTTTAGAAACGATAGCTTAGGTTTCTTCCCAAACCATAATTCATACGGTGTCGTCTCAACGGACTTAGACGGTGCCCTATTTAAAGTGAATGTAGCTGTCTCTAGAGCGTATCCCCAAAATGATAGCGGCAAATCGGTAAGAGACATCATAGACCGCACCATATCCAATAGAGTGCGATTACGACGTTCGACACACCGTTCTGTTGAGGTGTTCCAGCGGCGTTAGTTGTGAAACGATTCCACATTTTCTTAAGTGTGTACCAAATTCGTGACTTAAATATTCTCCTCCACGATCTGATCGTAAGAATTTTATCTTTCGGTCACGTTGATTCTCTACTTCATTCTGAAATTCCTTGAACTTTTCAAAGGTCTCGGACTTGTGTTTCATCAAGTAGACATAACCCATATCTACTCAAGTCATCCGTGAGAGTGAGAACATAACGATATCCTCCATGAGCCTCAACGCTCATTGGACCGCACACATCGGTATGTATGATTTCCAACAAGTTGGTTGCTCGCCCATTGTTCCGAGAACGGAGTCTTGGTCATCTTGCCCATGAGGCATGGTTCGCATGTGTCAAATGATTCATAATCTAAAGACTCCAAAAGTCCATCAGCATGGAGCTTCTTCATGCGCTTGACACCAATGTGACCTAGGCGGCAGTGCCACAAGTATGTGGGACTATCGTTATCAACTTTACATCTTTTGGTATTCACGCTATAAACATGTGTAATACTACACTCGAGATTCATTAAGAATAAACCATTGACCATCGGAGTATGACCATAAAACATATCTCTCATATAAATAGAACAACCATTATTCTTGGATTTAAATGAGTAGCCATCTCGTATTAAACGAGATCCAGATACAATACTCATGCTCAAACTTGGCACCAAATAACAATTATTAAGGTTCATAACTAATCCCGTAGGTAAATGAAGAGGTAGCGTGCCGACGGCGATCACATCGACTCTGGAACCATTCCCGACGCGCATCGTCACCTCGTCCTTTGCAGCCTCCGCTTATTCCGCTGCTCTGCTTGTGAGTTACAAATATGAGCAACGGCACCGTATCAAATACCGGGAGTTACTACGAGTAATGGTAAAGTACACATCAATTACATGTATATCAAATATACCTTTGGTGTTGCGGCCTTCTTGTCCGCTAAGTATTTGGGGCAGTTCCGCCCAAAGTGACCCTCCCTTGCAATAAAAGCACTCAGTCTCGGGTTTGGGTCCATTCTTTGACTTCTTCCGGCAACTTGCTTATCGGCGCGGCAACCTCCTTGCCGTCCTTCTTGAAGTTCTTCTTGCCCTTGCCCTTCTTGAACTTAGTGGTTTTATTGACCATCAACACTTGATGTTCTTTCTTGATTTCAACCTCGGCTGACTTCAGCATAGAGAACACTTCAGAATGGTCTTTACCATCCCCTGCATGTTGTAGTTCATCACAAAGCTCTTGTAGCTTGGTGGGAGCGATCGAGGATTCTGTCAATGACCGCCTCATCGTGGAGGTTAATATTCATTTGGGTCATACGGTTGTGCAACCTGACATCTTGAGTAATGTGCTCACCGATGTAACTGTTTTCCTCCATCTTACAATTATAGAACTTGTCGGAGACTTCATATCTCTCGACCCGGGCGTGAGCTTGGAAAACAAGTTTCAGCTCCTCGAACATCTCATATGCTCCGTGATGCTCAAAACGCTTTTGGAGCCCCGGTTCTGAGCTGTAAAGCATGCCGCACTGAACGAGGGATTAATCATCAGCACAAGACTGCCAAACATTCATAATGTCTTGGTTCTCTAGGACGGGTGCATCACCTAGCGGTCCTTCTAGGACATATTGTTTCCTGGCAGCTATGAGGATGATCCTCAGGTTCCGGACCCAGTCCGTATAGTTGCTGCCATCATCTTTCAGCTTGGTTTTCTCTAGGAACGCGTTGAAGTTCATGTTGACATGAGCGTTGGCCATTTGATCTACAAGACATATTTTGCAAAAGTTTTAGACTAAGTTCTTGATAATTAAGTTCATCTAATCAAATTATTTTAATGAACTCCCACTCAGATTAGACATCCCTCTAGTCATCTAAGTGTTACACGATCCGAGTCGACTAGGCCGTGTCCGATCATCACGTGAGACGGACTAGTCATCGTCGGTGAACATCTTCATGTTGATGGTATCTTCCATACGACTCGTGTTCGACCTTTCGGTCTCCGTGTTCCGAGGCCATGTCTGTACATGCTAGGCTCGTCAAGTTAACCCTAAGTGTTTTGCATGTGTAAAACTGTCTTACACCCGTTGTATGTGAACGTAAGGATCTATCACACCGATCATCACGTGGTGCTTCAAACGATTTAACTTTAGCAATGGTGCATAGTTAGGGAGAACACTTCTTGATATTGTTGTAAGGATCATCTTATTTACTACCGTCGTTCTAAGTAAACAAGATGCATAAACATAATAAACATCACATGCAATTATATAGTAGTGACATGATATGGCCAATATCATATAGCTCCATTGATCTCCATCTTCGGGCTCCATGATCATCTTGTCACCGCATGACACCATGATCTCCATCATCATGATCTCCATCATCGTGTCTTCATGAAGTTGTCACGCCAACGACTACTTCTACTTCTATGGCTAACGCGTTTAGCAATAAAGTAAAGTAATTTACATGGCGTTCTTCAATGACACGCAGGTCATACAAAAATAAAGACAACTCCTATGGCTCCTGCCGGTTGTCATACTCATCGACATGCAAGTCGTGATTCCTATTACAAGAACATGATCTCATACATCACAATATGTCATTCATCATTCATCACAACTTCTGGCCATATCACATCACATGACAATTGCTGCAAAAACAAGTTAGACGTCCTCTAATTGTTGTTGCATCTTTTACGTGGCTGCAATTGGGTTCTAGCAAGAACGTTTTCTTACCTACGAATAACCACAACGTGATTTTGTCAACTTCTATTTACCCTTCATAAGGACCCTTTTCATCGAATCTGCTCCAACTAAAGTGGGAGAGACAGAGACCCGCCAGCCACCTTATGCAACTAGTGCATGTCAGTCGGTGGAACCGGTCTCACGTAAGCGTACGTGTAAGGTTGGTCCGGGATGCTTCATCCCACAATACCGCTGAAGCAATATAAGACTAGTAGCGGCAAGCAAGTTGACAAGATCTACGCCCCCAATAAAATTGTGTTCTACTCGTGCAATAGAGAACTACGCATAGACCTAGCTCATGATGCCACTGTTGGGGAACGTTGCAGAAAATTAAAATTTTCCCTACGGTTTCACCAAGATCTATCTATGAGTTCATCTAGCAACGAGTCAAGGGAGTGAGTTTGCATCTACATACCACTTTGTAGATCGCGAGCGGAAGCGTTCACTAGAACGGGGATGAAGTAGTCGTTCTCGCCGTGATCCTATCACCGGAGATCCTAGCGCCGAACGGACGGCACCTCCGCGTTCAACACACGTACGGGACGGGAGACGTCTCCTCCTTCTTGATCCAGCAAGGGGGAAGGAGAGTTTGATGATGATGGCTCCAGCAAAGACAACGGTGTGGTGGTGGTGGAGCAGAAGACTCCGGCAGGCTTCGCCAAGCACGTGACGGAGGAGGAAGAGGTGTAGCAGGGGGGGAGGGCCAGAGGTTCAGTGCGGCTGCCCCCCCCTCCCTTTATATAGGCCCCAGGGGCGCCGCCCTTGGGGATCCCATCTCCCAGGGGCGGCGGCCAAGGGGGAGGAGTGCCCCAAGGCAAGTGGGCGCTTCACCCTAGGGTTTCAACCCTAGGCGGGGTGGGCCAGGCGCACCAGCCCACTATGGGCTGGTTCCTCCCCACTTCAGCCCATGGGGCCCTCCGGGATGGGTGGCCCCACCGGTGGACCCTCGACCCTTCCGTGGTCCCAGACAATACGGTGACCCCAAACTTTCCCGATGGCAAATACCACTTCCTATATATAATTCTTTACCTCCGGACCATTCCAAACTCCTCGTGACGACGGGATCTCATCCGGACTCGAACAACATTCGTATACTGCATACTCATATTCATACAACCCTAGCGTCACCGAACCTTAAGTGTGTAGACCATACGGGTTCGGGAGACACGTAGACATGACCGAGACGGCTCTCGGGCAATAACCAACAGCGGGATCTGGATACCCATGTTGGCTCCAACATGCTCCTCGATGATCTCATCGGATGAACCACGATGTCGAGGATTCAAACAATCCCATACACAATTCCCTTTGTCAACCGGTATGTTACTTGCCCGAGATTCGATCGTAGGTATCCCAATACCTCGTTCAATCTCGTTACCGCAAGTCACTTTACTCGCATCGTAATGCATGATCCCGTGACCGGACACTTGGTCACTTTGAGCTCATTATGATGATGCACTACCGAGTGGGCCCAGTGATACCTCTCCGTAACACGGAGTGACAAATCCCATCTCGATCCGTGTCAACCCAATGACACTTTCGGAGATACCTGTAGTGCACCTTTATAGTCACCCGATACGCTGCGACGCTTGGTACACCCAAAGCACTCAGACGGTATCCGGAGTTACACGATCTCATGGTCTAAGGAATAGATACTTGACATTAGAAAAGCTCTAGCAAAACGAACTACACGATCTTGTGCTATGCTTAGGATTGGGTCTTGTCCATCACATCATTCTCCTAATGATGTGATCCCGTTATCAACGACATCCAATGTCCATAGTCAGGAAACCATGACTATCTATTGATCAATGAGCTAGTCAACTAGAGGCTCACTAGGGACATATTGGGGTCTATGTATTCACACGTGTATTACGATTTCCGGATAATACAATTATAGCATGAATAAAAGACAATTATCATGAACAAGGAAATATAATAATAATCCTTTTATTATTGCCTCTAGGGCATATTTCCAACATGAACTTCGGGGCGACTGGCTCCATCGCATATACGTCCCTTAGTGCATGCTTCCGCTCCCTTTTGGGTATATGGGTTGCGTATATCATGTTCACCGTCCGCACTTGTGTGGGAAAGCCCTTCGTCCTCTATTGTTCGGGCGGTCGGGCTCTTCCTCGTCATCTCTATGCAGCCCTTGTCATTGAGTTCGCACTTAAGTTGCTCTGCTTGTTTGAACACCCAACAATCCCTGTTGGTGTGGTTGGCTAGTTTTTCGGGGTGCCATGTATCCGCACTGCGATCGAGTATTTGGTCCAAGTTGGACGGGCCCTGGGTATTTCTTTTGAATGGCTTCTTCCACGACCGGTTTAGAGCCTCGAATCCGCATTGATCGCCAGTATCTTCAGCATTATCGCCGCACGCGGCGCTTTGTTCTTGTTATGACGCCGACCTGCCATTGCTATCCTTGGTATCCGAACTATCAGGGTGTTTGGCCAAGTTGTTTCTTCGAGCTAGCCAGCTGTCCTCTCCCGCACAAAAGCGGGTCATGAGTGTTGTGAGGGCCGCCATGGATTTCGGCTTTTCCTGTCCTAGGTGCCGGGCAAGCCATTCATCGCGGATGTTATGTTTGAAGGCTGCAAGGGCCTCTGCATCCGGACAGTCAATGATTTGATTTTTCTTTGTTAGGAACCGTGTCCAGAATTGTCTGGCCGATTCTTCTGGCTGCTGAATTATATGGCTAAGGTCATCGGCATCTGGTGGTCGCAAATATGTGCCCTGGAAGTTATCAAGGAATGTGGCTTCCAGGTCCTCCCAACAACCAATTGATTCTGCTGGCAAGCTATTGAGCCAATGCCGAGCTGGTCCTTTAAGCTTGAGTGGGAGGTATTTGATGGCATGTAGATCATCACCGCGGGCCATGTGGATATGGAGGAGATAGTCCTCGATCCGCATCGCAGGATCCGTGGTACCATCGTATGATTCGATGTTTACGGGTTTGAAGCCCTCGGTATTTGATGACCATTACTTCATCTGTGAAGCATAGTGGGTGTCTGGCGCCTCAGATATTGGGCTATATCACGACGTAGCTCATATGAGCTTTGTCTCATCGTGTTCGCCCGACGGGTTTGTCAGATCCGCGCGACGGTAATCATCCCGAGTCGTTGGGTGCCCACGCGATCCGTAGATCGATCTTGTATGTTTTGCCTTATCCTCCAATATATCTCGCAAGCCCGGCGCATTTTCCCGTGCCTTGGTACTTTTTGAGCGGCGTCGGGGTGTGGCTTGAGCGGAGGGCCGAGAGGCTTCTCTGTCGCGGCCACGGGGTGGCCGGTCTGCCATGTCGCGGCGTTGGTGACTTGGGTGCTTCCTCCTCCGATCGAGGCAACGGTCTGCGTTTGGGGTAGCTTTTGAGGGGCGTTCGAGTTCATACTCTTCGCTGCAAGGACTTCATCCATCCGTCGCCTAGCAGGTCTTGGTCAGCTCTAAGCTGTTGCTGCTTTTTCTTGAGGCTGCTTGCCGTGGCCATAAGCCTGCGCTTGAAACGCCCTGTTGGCGGGATCCTCGTGCACGACAATTAAATCGTCGTTGAGGCTTGCCTCATCTTTGGAGGAGGCGATAATTATCGCCCTCTACCTCTTTTTTCGCTGCACTATATCGTGCGAACTTGCTTCTCCCTCCTCCTGCGCCGAGTCCCGCTGGAGGGGTTGTCTTCGCACTGTCGGGTGTTATTATCTCCGTGCGGAATCACCATTTTTGCTGTGGCGGGATTTAGAGCGCCCCACTGACGCCGGCGCTTCGTTGCTTCTTGGAGGGTCATCCTCCGTTGTTCCATCGCTGCTCCCATCTTTTGGGATGTCCACCATGTATATGTCGATGACGAGGTGGCCTTCCAAAGGTCCTGTAGGCGCTGGTCTTGGTAAATCTCCGCATCGCCGTCCATGCCGCCGATGTCTTGAGTCGAAGTCGAGCATGTCGGTTAAATCATCGGCAGTGGCTACAAAGTGGGTGGTGGTGGGCGTTGAATTTCTTCGTCGTCGCATCCCAACCTTCCTGTCCATAGTCCGCCAGGCTCTCCGGATAAAGAGAGAGACTTTAGTGAATTCAGGATGTCGCCAAAGGCGAGTCTTTGAAAGATGTCCATGGCGATGAACTCCATGACCGCCGCCCAATCGGATTCGATTGGCAGAGGCGCGGAGGGTTGAGTCCGGAGAGGAGTCCGCACCTTGGAGTCACGGTCTTCGCAGCGACAGGGATGGAGTTCGCTCAATTGCCGAGAGATCGTAGCCCCGAGGCGGTGTCCAACCACTCGCCCTCGATCGGGGAATCCGCCCGGATTAAGGGTCGGAGCGGATGTTGGTGCGGCCTCGTGGCAATCGCTCGACGGCAGAGCTAGATCATACCCATCGACACAAAGGCGGCACGCTCGGCCGTGGCTCGAATCCGTCAAGATCAAGTCTCGCGGCATCGGCCGATAATTCAAGCTTCCAAATCTGACCTGATGGCCGGGCGTAGCTTTCGATCTGCTCGGATGGCCAAGCAAATTGGCCGCATGATGCAAAGCCGCCGAATCGAAGATTTGTCCGGGAGAAAAGTCTCACCACGGACCGCGTTGTTGTTGATGATCGAAGGAGCCATCGGGCCTATCGGTGACGACACAGAGGAACTCTCAATGAAAGCACCAATGTCGGTGTCAAAACCGGCGGATCTCGGGTAGGGGTCCCGAAGCGTGCGTCTAGGCGGATGGTAACAGGAGACAAGGGACACGATGTTTTTACCCAGGTTGGGCCCTCCCAATGGAGGTAATACCTACTCCTGCTTGATTAATATTGATGATATGGGTAGTACAGAGTAGATCTACCACGAGATCAAGGAGGCTAAACCCTAGAAGCTAGACTATGGTATGATTGTTGTTAGTCCCTCGGACTAAAACCCTCCGGTTTATATAGACACCGGATAGGGTTAGGGTTACACAGTCGGTTACAATGGTAGGAGATCTACATATCCGTATCGCCAAGCTTGCCTTCCACGCCAAGGAAAGTCCCATCCGGACACGGGACGAAGTCTTCAATCTTGTATCTTCATAGTCTTGGAGTCCGGCCGCGATGATA
This sequence comes from Aegilops longissima, assembly GCA_021605205.1. Taxonomy (NCBI): domain Eukaryota; kingdom Viridiplantae; phylum Streptophyta; class Magnoliopsida; order Poales; family Poaceae; genus Aegilops; species Aegilops longissima. The sequence goes on from CM038677.1 coordinate 565,443,275, forward strand.
GTTCGGCTATCCGGACACCCCCTAGTCCAGGACTCCCTCACCTAGACTATGAAGATACAAGATTGAAGACTTCGTCCCGTGTCCGGATGGGACTTTCTTTGGCGTGGAAGGCAAGCTTGGCGATACGAATATGTAGATCTCCTACCATTGTAACCGACTCAGGTAACCCTAACCCTATTCGTGTCTATATAAACCGAAGGGTTTTAGTCCGTAGGACAAACAACAATCATACCATAGGCTAGCTTCTAGGGTTTAGCCTCCTTGATCTCGTGGTAGATCTACTCTTGTACTACCCATATCATCAATATTAATCAAGCAGGAGTAGGGTATTACCTCCATCGAGAGGGCCCGAACCTGGGTAAAAACATCATGTCCCTTGTCTCCTGTTACCATCCGCCTAGACGCACAGTTCGGGACCCCCTACCCGAGATCCGCCGGTTTTGACACCGACAGTTCCCCACTGCCATCCCATCCGCCCACCCATTCATACACTGAGGCCGCCGAAAACCCGCGATGAAACCCCACACCCGCTCCGCTCGCCACCCAGCCGGAGCCTCTTCCCCGACGACGCCGTCCACAAGAACACCTCGACGCCCTCATCCACCGCATCGGATGAGTATCCGTCGTCGATCTCATCGTCCCGCGGTTCAGCCACCCGCCCTCCACATCCAAGGAGCTTCCCGATGTTCCCCTTGTCTTCGTGCCACCTCCATTCCCACACCGTCGCCTTCACTGCACCACCGAAGAGCATCATCATCACCGCTTCTCGGATGAAGCTGCAGCCTAATCGGCGCCACCAAAGAGGTTGTACACTAATCGCCGCATTTTCTTCTTGATTCGATCGCACGGTGCTGCCGGCGCTCGGTCCCGAGCCGACATGGTTCATCTCCATCCACGGCGGCGTCGCCGGCCACTTCCTCCACGGCGTTGCTCCTCGGCGGCGACGTCCACATCAGTAGGAGCTGCTGCTGCTTTAGCTCTCGCTCGCGCTGCTACTCTGCTCTTGCTCTCGGTCCCCTGCCTAGTCTGCTCTTGCTATTGCTCTTGCTCGCGCTGCTGCTCTCACTCTTGCTCTTGCTTGTGATGCTGCTCCGATTTAGCTACACTTCAATCGACTGAATCGACTTTTGGGTCAGTCGATTTTCAGGGGGTGGGGTGGGGGGGCTCGCCGGGGTGAAGGATGAACCAGCCGCAGCGGGGAGGGGGCTCACCGCAGAGGTACCCCACTATCTATCTTAGGGTTCAGGATGGGGGCGGTGGTCGCCGGCGGTGGCGTGGGGATCGCCGGAGAAAAAGCTCGGCATGGGGGGCCTAGAGGGATGGCCGGGCGGCGGACGGCGGTGGGGAGTGTTTTGGCGGGAGGGGCGGCGATGCCGTCATGGGCGGCGGGGCTGCTGTTTGGCGGTGGTGGTGGCGGCTCATGGGGTGGAGGTTGAAGATGAACCGCAGCCCTTGATTTCAGATCCAACGGCTGCAAAATCGGTGACCAGAGATGAAAAATTCAGTCGACCGATGTGTAGCCTCACCTTGCTAGTGCGTTCAATTTCGACGGCAAAATTCAGTTTCGACAGCAAAATTCAGTTTCGACAGTTAAGTTTAGTTTCGACAGTTAAGTTTAGTTTCGACAGTTAAATTCAGTTTCGACAGTTAAGTTCAGAGATGAGCGTCTGATGTATTTTACATCTAGCACTTTGTGGTTATGTATTTTATGTCATGTATTGAGATGCTATTAGAATTCCACTCAAGTTAACATTGTTCGTTGTCTCTCTTGTCCTCGCTTCAGCCTCGGCGTCGTACAACTCACCGGAGCTGCTCCAACGATGAAAACCTCCATCACGGTGGAGCAGACTGGCTCCATCTCCAGACGCCTAAGATCTTCTTCCTCCTCCGACAGCCAAGTCAGCCGAGCATCCTCACCGCCAACCCAATCACGCTGAGATCGACATGGCTTCGCCAAAGAGGTTGTACACTTGTTGCATCTCTTTTTACTCTACATGTTATATATATTGTCCATCGAGCACTCGTAGTAACGGGAAATACGATTACTTTATCCTACTATATGACAAGCGGTGAGGTACCGTGCAACTTAGCTATCCGTGATGGACTCTCTTGAACGCCATCATTATTTATCTCTGCGCGTTTGAGCTGTGCATTTTTCGATGGGCCTGGGAGTTGAGCTAGTATGGCAATGGCCTGGGTCCAAAGTAATAGAAGTAGCACAAAAACATTTTTTAGTGTAGGATTTTCGTTGCTCAAGCCTGCCTACTAGAATCGCCAGTGCTTGAAAGGAAAAGTGAATGAAAAACATCGGAATTGGAAAGTTTCCTATGGTACTACCTTTCATGAATTTGGTGCAAAGGAATGGAGCAAAGGAAAACTGTAGGATTTGTTCCTTTAGTGTCTCCTTGAAAGAAAAACCGTAGGAATTCTAATTTCCACTTCTCCTCCTTTTCATATTCCTATTCATCAAGCACAAGACTAAGAGATAGTAGCATAATAGCATTATAACGGTACATTTTCTTGTGGTTTGACTTAATCTCACCATGCTTTTTTGCATCCTGTGATCTTCCAATTGTTGTGAATCAAACACCCAGATTGGCAGAAATCCTATGTTTTTAAATTATCTGTTTTGCACGTGCATTCCTATCCTATTCCTGTCTATTTCCTATCCCTGCATTGTTAGAATCCTCAAATTCAAACAAGCCCTTACTCAATTACTTCATTACAGATATGTGTCAAAGAAAACCTTGTGTGGTTTGTCCCGCTCTCAAGTATTTGTGTTCCACCCAGCTCAGCTGCTCCAACGACGGAAGGGTTCACCACAGCAGGATCCGCCTCAGACTATCTTTCGCCGCCTCAGATCTTCTTCCCCGCCACCGCAGCCACGATAACTGCATTACCATCATCAATCGAGCAGATGACCTTGAGGACTACACGGTCCGCAAGAGAGGTCGCACTCTTCCGTGTTCCGCTACGTTATGCGTCGCTTAATATGATGACATGCTACATTATCGTCGTGTTCACCTATTAGACTCGAGTCGTCCAAACTAATGATGAAACTTGAGTTTTAAATGGTTGTGGGGTACATATTGGGGCAGCAATCAAGTACTATTTGTCTACTATCCGTTAATCTCCGGTGTCTACTATGAGTTTCATGTTGGGTGCAAACAAACATTAAAGGAGCCATTATCTGTATTTTTGAACTAAAGCTATTATCCGCCTGCTATCATTGGTTTTGGGTCTATCCACAGTTTTCTACCATCACTCTGGATTTGTGCATGCACTCCTTACATAATCTCACTATGTTTTATTCCTATGCATGCCGCTTATTGTACACAATGGAACTGATCATGTAGAGCAAAAGAGACGAGCCTTGCGTGGCAATAAAATTTCATGCAGACGCTGCTCCATGGTGGGCGCAAAGGCAGCTCCCTCCACCCATTTCGGATCATAATCAAGAGGAAGATAACTGTTCGAGGGGATTCGTATGAGAAGACCACTCCTATTTACCCCATGAGGTCTTCGCCTAACTTGGCATCTTGATGTTGGTAATATCATGCATATGGTGCCTTGCATTGCTTATCAGATACATTAAAGATGTCATCCGCTTAGTTTAGACATGCTTTGTGTCAATGCCATCTGCTTAGTTTCTTTATCGATATGTGAATCATGCAATGCCATCTTGTCTAGCCAGGAATCATATATGTGAATTTTGCAATGCCACCCGGTTAGCCACCATCTTATATGTGAATTATATCATGCCATCATTTTTTATTACGTGTTAAATTTTCAACAATTTTAGTACATTCAATTACTCTTCACATGCATCGCATTCGACACGGTCATGGAAAAATCTGGAGTGGAAACAAGGTCTTGAGCGCATAATGCTATCGACGAAGCGCATGTCTTGCTGGTTACCAATAGCTCCTCGGAGGAGGATTGAGAGAGATGACCACCATATCCCCGAGGTGCATGCCCTAACTTGGCAGGGTTATGTTGCTCATATCGTATGCGTAAGGTATCTTGCATTGCTATGTCATTTTCTTAGTTTAGACATGCTTTGTGTGAATGCCACCTGTTTAGTGTCTAATTACCATATATGTGAATTATGCAATGCCATCTTGTTGCAAGACATTATATATGTGAATTATGCAATGTTATCTTGTTGCAAGGCATTATTTATGTGAATTATGCAATGCCATGTTGTTTAGGCAAGCGTCATATATGTGAATTATATCATGCCGTCCTTTTTTTGTATTTCTCATTGCTTTTGTCGACAATGTTTGTATATTCAACTACTCTTCCTGTGCATCAGCCATTTGAATTGGTGATGGAGAATCTGGAGGAAAACAAGGTCTTCAGAGCGAGACAATGCTACTCAACAAGCAGATATCTTGCTGGTTACAGATAGCTCTTCAGAGGAGGATTCAGAGGTAGATGACCAGTCCTATTATCCCCCTGAGGTGTATGCTCAAACTTGGAAGGGTTATATCACTCATATAATGCATATGTTGTATTGCAATGCTTAGTTTTTACATCATATACACAATATTGAATGTCATCTCCTTAGTTGACACATCATATATGTGATTGCCCTCTGCTCACTTCCTTAGTATATAAATCATATATTTGAATTATGTCATGCCATGATGTTTACATAGACAGCATGTATCTGAATTATGGCATGCCAACACATTTTCTAAAGACATAATATAGTTATATCATCTCATCATGTTTACATAGTCATCATATTTTAAATTATGTCATTCTATCCGTGAATTATATCATGCCATCATGTTTCCATCGACAGCATGTTTGTGATTTATGGCATGCCAACCACTTTAATAGACACATCGTATAGTTATATCATGTCATCCTATTTACATAGTCATCATATTTTGAAGTATGTCATTCTATCCTGTTTAGTTAGCCATCATACATGTGAAATTGTGTCATGATATCCTGTTTAATTAGCCATCATATATGTGAAATTATGTCCTGCTATTTTGTTTGCTTAGACAACATAAATGTGAATTATTTCATGCCCTGTTTTCTTCCCTACTATCCATTGCACCTGTCTATCTTACAATGTCTGTACATTCAATTACTTTTCTTGTTTATCAGCCATTTCAATTGGAGGGAGTGATGGCAGTATATGTGGGAGTAAAAACACGGTCTTCAGAAAAGATCGTGCTACCTGTCGATTCAGATAGAACCACGGTTGTACTTGCCCAAGAACCAGCCCCACCACACATAACCCACACTCATGCAGATTGTACCCCTACCCAGTTGGACAGAGAACCAGCTACACCCCTTCTAACCCCAACCCTAGCAGATAGACACCCGGTTCCGTTGACACAAAGACCGTCTCCACCACAGAGCACCCAAACACGAAAGCAGTTAGTAAGGCAACTGCAGTGCCCAAATCACGAGGACCACCACTACGAACCCAAGTCAACGCTTAAAGCAGAAGAAGAATTGTTCTCGTGTCGGGTTCCGTAGCTATGGTTCATACTACTTTGCTCTTGCATCATCAGATTTATCGATACCAACTAATTTCAAATTTGAAGGATGCAATTGAAACTCCAATGGCATAACATGTATGTTTTAAACCTGTTTCTTCAACGTGTTTGGCTGTTTGCTATTGTAACTTGCTCTATGTTGATTTCAGTTTCAAATGAATAAACAGTTATGTTCTCATGCCATGCACATTACAAGTGTTGTTATTGTTGTGTAGTTTCCCACACTTATATTCTGTCTATGCTGCTTTGTCTTAAATAGATATGATTCGAACTGTATCTATCTTGATTTGGCAACATAAACTAGAATGATATAGACCATACAGTGACCATACTACATAGATATATGTTTGTTTCATGCTGTTATCCTGTCCACCTTACTACTGAACTGCTTTACCAAAATGAGTTTCATATACTACATTGTAAACCTGAGATGTGTTTGTTTGTTTCTCTTCTAGAACGCGGATAAAATATTGGAGAAGAGTACCCTGTTATGCAATGGTAAAGGAAATAATGCAGATAAGGTTCAAGATAGTGGGACATCCCTGTTGGTCTCCAAGAAAGCTGATAAAACTATATTGAAGACGCCGAGACAACCCCAAAGTCCTGTCTTGATGTAGTGTTCGAAGATTATCGGTTACCACCGCTGGCACCAGCTCTTGAACTCGTTCTGAATCAGTCCGCTTCTTGAGTCTCAACTTCAAGTTGAAATACATCGATCGATGTTATGCGACAGAAGTCAAGGACTGAGGAAGTCCTGCGTAATTCAGATGCATATTTTCGGTGCAACAAAGAAGTTACTGGAGGACTTAAGCGCCAAACAAGAGAAAGTTAATAAGCTTGCTAAGCATCTTGCCAGCATTATGGGTACCCAGGATATTGTTTCTTGAGCTCTTCTGAAGTGGTTTCAGTTCTGGACTTGTTTTGTTGTGGCGTTTATATGCTGTTGTGTTCCCTATATTTGCACTGGTGGCGAACTTTGATGCCCAGTGGATGTAATATGTGTAATAGCCGTGATAGCCTAGTGTAAGTTGCTTGCTTATTTATTTCCTTGTTGTCTTGTTTATTTGTTTGCTTGTAGTCAGTGCAGTTCTTTTTCTGCGGTTTGCTAGTGGCTGCAATAACCTATCTTTTAAAACTAGGCCACAATAACCATGGGCTAATATTTACTGTAGTGACAGTGGGCCTCCTACGGGCCGTATAAACAGTGGGCCTTCTACGGGCCGTGGACAGTGGGCCTTCTACGGACCATAGAAACTGTGGGCCTTCTATGGGCCGTAGAAACAATGGGCCTTCTACGGGCCGTAGAAACAATGGGCCTTCTACGGGCCGTATCATCAATGGGCCTTATACGGGCCGTATGATCGATCGACACAAACATGGGCCAAACAGACCGCATTTCGTCCAGAACGTGCTAGAGTTGGAATCGTCCGTTCATGGGCCGACCATAACGGGCCATCGTTAATAGGCCGTATTTGATGATGCTATGAAAACAACCCAACGTATTAACGGACCCCAAACGGGCCGACTGTATCCACGGGCTAAATTTGGCCCACAAGCAGAAAATAACAGTGACGCTATGAAACAATTGCTTGGCTTGTCATCCGGGGTATAGAAGTTGGGAATATCTTTGTGTGACGAAAATGAAGCATAGCCTAACTATATGATTTCGTAGGGATGAACTTTCTTTTGCCATGCTATTTTGAGAAGACATGATTACTTTGATTAGTATGCTTGAAGTATTACTATTTCTTTTATCAATATGAACTTTTATTTTGTATTCATTTGGATCTGAACATTCATGCCACAATAAAGAAAATTACATTATGAATTATGCTAGGTAGCTGCCCACATCAAAATTCTCTTTTATCATTTACCTACCGAGGACGAGCAGGAATTAAGCTTGGGGATGCTTGATACGTCTCCAACGTATCTATAATTTTTGATTGTTCCATGCTATTATATTACCCCTTTTGGATGTTTATGGGCTTTATTTTACACATTTATATCATTTTTGGGACTAACCTACTAACCGGAGGCCCAGCCCATATTGCAGTTTTTTTGCCTATTTCAGTATTTCGAAGAAAAAGGAATATCAAACGGAGTCAAAATGGAATGAAACCTTCGGGAGCGTGATTTTTGGAACAAACTTGATCCAGAGGACTTGGAGTGCAAGTCAAGAAGAAGCCGAGGCCTCCACGAGATAGGATGGTGCCCCCCTATAGGGCGCGCCCCCTGTCTCGTGGGCCCCTCGGCCACCACCGACGCATTTCTTCTTCCTATATATACCCACGCACTCGAAAACATCCGGGGCACCACAAAACACAATTTCCACCATTTGAACCTTCTCAGATCTGCGAGATCCCATCTTGGAGCCTTCGTCGGCACTCTGACGGAGGGGGAATCGAGCATGGAGGGCCTCTACATCAACATCCTTGCCCCTCCGATGAGTTGTGAGTAGTTTACCACAGACCTACGGGTCCATAGTTATTAGCTAGATGGCTTCTTCTCTCTTTTTGGATCTCAATACAATGTTCTCCCCTCTCTTGTGGAGATCTATTCGATGTAAACTCTTTTTATGTGTGTTTGTCGAGATCCGATGAATTGTGGGTTTATGATCAAGTTTATCTATGAATAATATTTGAATCTTCTCTGAATTATTTTATGTGTGATTAAGTTATCTTTGCAAGTCTCTTCGAATTATCAGTTTGGTTTGGCCTACTAGATTGATCTTTCTTGCCATGGGAGAAGTGCTTAGCTTTGGGTTCAATCTTTATGTGTCCTTACCCAAAGGATGTAAAGGGTTGCAAGGCACGTATTGTATTGTTGCCATCGAGGATAAATCATATTGCATGAGTTTTTCCCTCTACATCATGTCATCTTGCTTAAAGCGTTACTCTGTTCTTATGAACTTAATACTCTAGATGCATGCTGGATAGCGGTCGATGTGTGGAGTAATAGTAGTAGATGCAGGCAGGAGTCGGTCTACTTGTTATGGACGTGATGCCTATATACATGATCATGCCTACATAATCGCATAACTATGCGCTTTTCTATCAATTGCTCGACAGTAATTTGTTCACCCACCGTAATACTTATGCTATCTTGAGAGAAGCCACTAGTGAAACCTATGGCACCCGGGTCTATCTCCTATCATAATTGCTTTCAATCTACTTTTATTTGCATCTTTACTTTTTGCATATATACTATAAAATACCAAAAATATATTTATCTTATCATACTATCTTTATTAGATCTCACTTTCGCAAGTGGCCGTGAAGGGATTGACAACTCCTTTATTGCGTTGGTTGCAAGTTCTCAATTTGTTTGTGTAGGTGCGTGGGACTTTTGAGGAGCCTCCTACTGGATTGATACCTTGGTTCTCATAACAGAGGTAAATACTTACGCTACACTTGCTGCATCACCCTCTCCTCTTCGAGGAAAACCAACGCAAGCTCAAGACGTAGCAAGAAGGATTTCGGCGCCATTGCCGGGAGGTCTTCGCTCAAGTCAAGACATACCAAGTACCCATCACAAACCCATCTCCCTCGCATTTACATTATTTGCCATTTTCCTCTCGTTTTCCTCTCCCCCACTTCACCCTTGCCGTTTTATTCGCCCTCTCTTTCCCAATCTCCTCTCTCTTTTTGCTCGCTGTTTTTTTGTTTGCTTGTGTGTTGGATTATTTGTTGCCATGGCACAAGATAATACCAAATTGAGTGATTTCTCGAATACCAATAATAATGATTTCCTTAGTACTCCGATTGCTCCTCTTAATAATGATGAGTCTTGTGAAATCAATACCGCTTTGTTGAATCTTGTTATGAAAGATCAATTCGCCGGCCTTCCTAGCGAAGATGCCGCTACTCATCTAAATGTTGGGGAACGTTGCAGAAAATTAAAATTTTCCTACGGTTTCACCAAGATCTATCTATGAGTTCATCTAAGCAACGAGTTACGAGAGAGAGTTTGCATCTACATACCACTTGTAGATGGATTATGGAAGCGTTCGAGGGAGTGGTGATGATGAAGACGTTCCCAACGTGATTCCGATCACCGATGACCAAGTGCTGAACGGACAGCACCTCGCGCTCAACACACGTGACGGATGACGGCGTCTCCTTCTGCCTTGATCCAGCAAGGAGGAAGGAGAGGTTGAGGAAGACAATTCCAATGGCAGCACGACGGCGTGATGCAGATGGAGGATTGTTCTCGGCAGGCTTCGCCAAGCTTATGCGGAGGAGGAGAGGTGTTGGGAGGGAGGCTGCGCCTTCAATGGTGTGTGCAGCCTCCCTTCACCCTCTATTTATAGGGAAGGGAGGAGGGGCGGCCCCTCTAGATGCATCTAGAGGGGGCGGCGGCAAGGGAGAGGGGCTTGCCCCCAAGCAAGGGGCGCCTTAGGGTTCCCTCAACCCTAGGCGCATGGGCCAAGGGAGGGTGCGCCCAGCCCACCAGGGGCTGGCTGCCTCCCACACAGCCCAAGTGGCCCCCGAAGGGGTGGCCCCTCCCGTGGTCCTCCGAACCTTTCCGTGGACCTCCATAATACCGATATGATCCAAACTTTTCCGGTGTCCGCTTGACGACTTCCCATATATAAATCTTTACCTCCGGACCATTCCGAACTCCTCGTGACGTCCGGGATCTCATCCGGACTCAACAACATTAGGTAATCACATACAAGTCTTCCTGTTAACCCTAGCATCACCGAACCTTATGTGTAGACCCTACGGGTTCGGGAGACATGTAGACATGACCGAGACGCTCTCGGTCAATAACCAACAGCAGGATCTGGATACCCATGTTGGTTCCCACACGCCTCGATGTTGTCATCGGATGAACCATGATGTCGAGGGTTCAAGCAACCCCGTATGCTATTCCCTTTGTCGACGGTATGTTACTTGCCCGAGACTCGATCGTCGGTATCCCAATACCTCGCTTAGTCTCGTTATCGCAAGTCACTTTACTCGCATCAGAATGCATGATCCCGTGACCGGACACTTGATCACTTTGAGCTCATTATGATGATGCATTACCGAGTGGGCCCATGATACCTCTCCGTCATACGGAGTGACAAATCCTCGCCTCGATCCGTGTCAACCCAACAGACACTTTCGGAGATACCTGTAATGCACCTTTATAGTCACCCGATACGCCAGACGCTTGGTACACCCAAAGCATTCCTACGGTATCCGGAGTTACACGATCTCACGGTCTAAGGAAGAGATACTTGACATTGGAAAAGCTCTAGCAAAACGAACTACACGATCTTTGTGCTATGCTTAGGATTGTCTTGTCCATCACGCCATTCTCCTAATGACGTGATCCCGTTGTCAATGACATCCGATGTCCATAGTCGAAACCATGACTATCTGTTGACCAACGAGCTAGTCAACTAGAGGCTTACTAGGACGATTGTAGTCTATGTATTCACACGTGTATTACGATTTCCGGATAATACAGCTTGTAGCATGAATAAAAGACAATTATCATGAACAAGGAAATATAATAATAATGCTTTTATTATTGCCTCTAGGGCATATTTCCAACAGTCTCCCACTTGCACTAGAGTCAATAATCTAGTTACATTGTGATGAATCGAACACCCATAGAGTTCGGTGTTGATCATGTTTTGCCCATGAGAGAGGTTTAGTCAACGGATCTGCAACATTCAGATCCGTGTGCACTTTACAAATTTCTATGTCTCCATCTTGAACATTTTCACGGATGGAGTTGAAGCGACGCTTGATGTGCTGGTCTTCTTGTGAAACCTGGGCTCCTTGGCAAGGGCAATAGCTCCAGTGTTGTCACGGAAGAGTTTGATCGCCCCGACGCATTGGGTATGACTCCTAGGTCGGTGATGAACTCCTTCACCCAAATTGCTTCATGCGCTGCCTCCGAGGCTGCCATGTACTCCGCTTCACATGTAGATCCCGCCACGACGCTCTCGCTTGCACCTGCACCAGCCATCGCTCCACCATTCAACATATACACGATCCGGTTTGTGACTTTGAGTCATCAGATCGTGTCGAAGCTTAGCGCCGACGTAACCCTTTACGACGAGCTCTTCGTCACCTCCATAAACGAAACATGTCCTTTGTCCTTTCGGTACTTCAGGATATTCTTGACCATTGTCCGGTGTTCCTTGCGGGATTACTTTGGTACCTTCCTACCAAACTTACGGCAAGGTTTACATCAGGTCCGTACACAGCATGGCATACATAATAGATCCTATGGCTGAGGCATAGGGATGACACTCATCTCTTCTTTATCTTTTGTCGTGGTCGGGCATTGAGCTGAGCTCAATCTCACACCTTGCAATACAGCAAGAACCCTTTCTTGACTGATCCATTTTGAACTTCTTCAAAATCTTATCAAGGTATGTGCTTTGTGAAAGACCTATGAGGCGCCTCGATCTATCTCTATAGATCTTGATGCCTAATATATAAGCAGCTTCTCCAAGGTCCTTCATTGAAAAACACTTGTTCAAGTAGGCCTTAATGTTGTCCAAGAATTCTATATCATTTCCCATCAAAAGTATGTCATCTACATATAATATGAGAAATGCTACAGAGCTCCCACTCACTTTCTTGTAAACGCAGGCTTCTCCATAAGTCTCAAGATAAACCCAAACGCTTTGATCATTTCATCAAAGCGAATGTTCCAACTCCGAGATGCTTGCACCAGTCCATAAATGGATCGCTGGAGCTTGCATACTTTGTCAAGATTCTTAGGATCGACAAAACCCTCCGGCTGCATCATATACAGCTCTTCCTTAAGATATCCGCTAATAACGCTGTTTTGACGCCCATCTGCCATATCTCATAATCATAGTATGCGGCAATTGCTAACATGATTCGGACGGACTTAAGCTTCGCCACGGAGAGAAAGTCTCATCGTAGTCAATCCCTTGAACTTGCCGATAACCCTTAGCGACAAGTCGAGCTTTATAGATGGTGACATTACCATCCGCGTCCGCCTTCTTCTTAAAGATCCATTTGTTTTCTATCGTCACGATCATCGGGCAAGTCACCAAAGTCCACACTTTGTTTTCATACATGGATTCTATCTCGGATTTCATGGCTTCTAGCCATTTGTTGGAATCTGGGCCCGCCATCGCTTCTTCATAGTTCAAGGTTCACCGTTGTCTAACAACATGATTTCCAGACAGGGTTGCCGTACCACAGTGCGGAACGTGTCCTTGTGGACCTACGAGGTTCAAGAGCAACTTGATCCAAGTACCTTGATCATCATCATTAATTTCCTCTTCGTTGGTGTAGGCATCACAGAACACTTTCCGAGCTGCACTACTATCCTGTTCAAGAGGTAGTACTTCATCGAAGTTCTACTTTCCTCCCACTTACTTCTTTCGAGAGAAACTCTTTTTCCGTAAAGGTTCCGTTCTTGGCAACAAAGATCTTGCCCTCGGATCTTAAGTAGAAGGTATACCCAATGGTTTCTTTAGGGTATCCTATGAAGACGCAATTTTTCGACTTGGGTTCGAGCTTTTCAGGTTGAAGTTTCTTGACATAAGCATCGCATCCCCAAACTTTTAGAAACGATACTTAGGTTTCTTCCCAAACCATAATTCATACGGTGTCGCCTCAACGGACTTAGACGGTGCCCTATTTAAAGTGAATGTAGCTGTCTCTAGAGCGATCCCCAAAATGATAGCGTAAATCGGTAAGAGACATCATAGACCGCACCATATCCAATAGAGTGCGACACGACGCTCGACACACCGTTCGTTGAGGTGTTCCAGCGGCGTTAGTTGTGAAACGATTCCACATTTTCTTAAGTGTGTACCAAATTCGTGACTTAAATATTCTCCTCCACGATCCGATCGAAGAATTTTATCTTTCGGTCACGTTGATTCTCTACTTCATTCTGAAATTCCTTGAACTTTTCAAAGCTCTCGACTTGTGTTTCATCAAGTAGACATAACCATATCTACTCAAGTCATCCGTGAGAGTGAGAACATAACGATATCCTCCATGAGCCTCAACGCCATTGGACCGCATACATCGGTATGTATGATTTCCAACAAGTTGGTTGCTCGCCCATTGTTCCGGAGAACGGAGTCTTGGTCATCTTGCCCATGAGGCATGGTTCGCATGTGTCAAATGATTCATAATCTAAAGACTCCAAAAGTCCATCAAGATGGAGCTTCTTCATGCGCTTGACACCAATGTGACCAAGGCGGCAGTGCCACAAGTATGTGGGACTATCATTATCAACTTTACATCTTTTGGTATTCACGCTATAAACATGTGTAATACTACGCCGAGATTCATTAAGAATAAACCATTGACCATCGGAGCATGACCATAAAACATATCTCTCATATAAATAGAACAACCATTATTCTCGGATTTAAATGAGTAGCCATCTCAGATTAAACGAGATCCAGATACAATATTCATGCTCAAACTTGGCACCAAATAACAATTATTAAGGTTCATAACTAATCCCGTAGGTAAATGAAGAGGTAGCGTGTCGACGGCGATCACATCGACTCTGGAACCATTCCCGACGCGCATCGTCACCTCGCCCTTTGCCGCCTCCGCTTATTCCGCAGATCCTGCTGTGAGTTACAAATATGAGCAACGGCACCGTATCAAATACCGGGAGTTACTACGAGTCTCGGTAAAGTACACATCAATTACATGTATATCAAATATACCTTTGGTGTTGCGGCCTTCTTGTCCGCTAAGTATTTGGGGCAGTTCCGCTCCAAAGGACCCTCCCTTGCAATAAAAGCACTCAGTCTCAGGTTTGGGTCCATTCTTTGACTTCTTCCCAGCAACTTGCTTACCGGGCGCGGCAACCTCCTTGCCGTCCTTCTTGAAGTTCTTCTTGCCCTTGCCCTTCTTGAACTTAGTGGTTTTATTGACCATCAACACTTGATGTTCTTTCTTGATTTCAACCTCGGCTGACTTCAAAGATAGAGAACACTTCAGAATGGTCTTTACCATCCCCCGCATGTTGTAGTTCATCACAAAGCTCTTGTAGCTTGGTGGGAGCGATCGGAGGATTCTGTCAATGACCGCCTCATCGTGGAGGTTAATATTCACTGGGTCATACGGTTGTGCAACCTGCACATCTTCGTAATGTGCTCACCGATGTAACTGTTTTCCTCCATCTTACAACTATAGAACTTGTCGGAGATGTCATATCTCTCGACCCGGCGTGAGCTTGGAAAACAAGTTTCAGCTCCTCGAACATCTCATATGCTCCGTGATGCTCAAAACGCTTTTGGAGCCCCGGTTCTAAGTCTGTAAAGCATGCCGCATCGAACGAGGGAGTAATCATCAAGACGAGACTGCCAAGCATTCATAATGTCTTGGTTCTCTAGGACGGAGCGCCACCTAGCGGTCCTTCTAGGACATATTGTTTCTGGCAGCTATGAGGATGATCTCAAGTTCCGGACCCAGTCCGAGATAGTTGCTGCCGCCATCTTTCAGCTTGGTTTTCTAGGAAGCGCTGAAGTTCAAGTTGACATGAGCGCTGGCCATTTGATCTACAAGACATATCATTCAAAAGTTTTAGACTAAGTTCATGATAATTAAGTTCATCTAATCAAATTATTTAAATGAACTCCCACCAGATTAGACATCCTCTAGTCATCTAAGTGTTACACGATCCGAGTCGACTAGGCCGTGTCCGATCATCACGTGAGACGGACTAGTCATCATCGGTGAACATTCTCATGTTGATCGATCTTCTATACGACTCGTGTTCGACCTTTCGGTCTCCGTGTTCCGAGGCCATGTCTGTACATGCTAGGCTCGTCAAGTAAACCCTAAGTGTTTTCGCGTGTGTAAATCTGTCTTACACCCGTTGTATGTGAACGTAAGAATCCATCACACCCGATCATCACGTGGTGCTTAGAAGCGATTTAACTTTAGCAACGGTGCACAGTTAGGGAAACACTTCTTGAAATTGTATTAAGGATCATCTTATTTACTACCGTCGTTCTAAGTAAACAAGATGTATTAACATAATAAACATCACATGCAATTATATAGTAGTGACATGATATGGCCAATATCATAAAGCTCCATTGATCTCCATCTTCGAGGCTCCATGATCATCTTGTCACCGCATGACACCATGATCTCCATCATCATGATCTCCATCATTGTGCCTCCATGAAGTTGTCACGCCAACGACTACTTCTACTTCTATGGCTAACACGCTTAGCAATAAAGTAAAGTAAGTTACATGGATTCTTCAATGACACGCAGGTCATACAAAATAAAGACAACTCCTATGGCTCCTGCCGTTGTCATACTCATCGACATGCAAGTCGTGATTCCTATTACAAGAACATGATCTCATACATCACAATATGTCATTCATCATTCATCACAACTTGGCCATATCACATCACATGACAATAGCTGCAAAAACAAGTTAGACGCCCTCTAATTGTTGTTGCATCTTTTACGTGGCTGCAATTGGGTTCTAGCAAGAACGTTTTCTTACCTACTAATAACCACAACGTGATCTTGTCAACTTCTATTTACCCTTCATAAGGACCCTTTTCATCGAATCCGCCCAACTAAAGTAGGAGAGACAGACACCCGCCAGCCACCTTATGCAACTAGTGCATGTTAATCGGTGGAACCGGTCTCACGTAAGTGTACGTAAGGTTGGTCCGGCCGCTTCATCCCACAATACCGCGGAAGCAAGATAAGACTAGTAGCGGCAAGTAAATTGACAAGATCCACGCCCACAACTAAATTGTGTTCTACTCGTGCAAAGAGAACTACGCATAGACCTAGCTCATGATGCCACTGTTGGGGAACGTTGCAGAAAATTAAAATTTTCCTACGGTTTCACCAAGATCTATCTATGAGTTCATATAAGCAACGAGTTACAAGAGAGAGTTTGCATCTACATACCACTTTTAGATGGATTGCGGAAGCGTTCGAGGGAGTGGTGATGATGAAGACGTTCCCAACGTGATTCCGATCACCGATGACCAAGTGCTGAACGGACAGCACCTCCGCGTTCAACACACGTACGGGACGACGGCATCTCCTTCGTCTTGATCCAGCAAGGAGGAAGGAGAGGTTGAGGAAGACAACTCCAATGGCAGCACGACGGTGTGATGCAGATGGAGGATCTGTTCTCCCAGCAGGCTTCGCCAAGCTTATGCGGAGGAGGAGAGGTGTTGGGAGGGAGGGCTGCGCCTTCAATGGTGTGTGCAGCCCTCCCTTCACCCCTCTATTTATAGGGAAGGAGGAGGGCGGCCCCCTAGATGCATCTAGAGGGGGCGGCCAAGGGGAGGGGCTTGCCCCCAAGCAAGGGGGGCCCCTTAGGTTTCCCTCAACCCTAGGCGCATGGGCCAAGGGAGGTGCGCCCAGCCCACCGGGGCTGGCTGCCTCCCACGCAGCCCAAGTGGCCCCGAAGGGGTGGCCCTCCCGTGGTCCTCCGAACCTTCCGTGGACCCTCCATAATACCGATATGATCCAAACTTTTCCGTGTCCGCTTGACGACTTCCCATATATAAATCTTTACCTCCGACCATTCCGAACTCCTCGTGGCGTCCGGGATCTCATCCGGACCAACAACATTCGTAATCACATACAAGTCTTCCTGTTAACCCTAGCGCCACCGAACCTTATGTGTAGACCCTACGGGTTCGGGAGACATGTAGACATGACCGAGACGCTCTCCGGTCAATAACCAACAGCGGATCTGGATACCCATGTTGGTTCCCACACGCCTCGATGTTGTCATCGGATGAACCACGATGTCGAGGGTTCAAGCAACCCCAGATGCTATTCCCTTTGTCGACGGTATGTTACTTGCCCGAGACTCGATCGTCGGTATCCCAATACCTCGCTTAGTCTCGTTATCGCAAGTCACTTTACTCGCATCAGAATGCATGATCCCGTGACCGGACACTTGATCACTTTGAGCTCATTATGATGATGCATTACCGAGTGGGCCCAAGTGATACCTCTCCGTCATACGGAGTGACAAATCCTCGCCTCGATCCGTGTCAACCCAACAGACACTTTCGGAGATACCGTAATGCACCTTTATAGTCACCCGATTACGTTGTGACGCTTTGGTACACCCAAAGCATTCCTACGGTATCCGGAGTTACACGATCTCACGGTCTAAGGAAGAGATACTTGACATTGGAAAAGCTCTAGCAAAACGAACTACACGAGCTTTGTGCTATGCTTAGGATTGGGTCTTGTCCATCATGTCATTCTCCTAATGACGTGATCCCGTTGTCAATGACATCGATGTCCATAGTCGAAACCATGACTATCTGTTGACCAACGAGCTAGTCAACTAGAGGCTTACTAGGGACGTATTGTAGTCTATGTATTCACACGTGTATTACGATTTCCGGATAATACAGTTGTAGCATGAATAAAAGACAATTATCATGAACAAGGAAATATAATAATAATGCTTTTATTATTGCCTCTAGGGCATATTTCCAACACTAAACAACATTGTTGATTTGTGTGATATGCAAAAGAAGAAAGATACGGATAACAATATTGTCAAATTTAAGTTATTTCCGTTTTCACTTGGAGATCGTGCTAAAGTTTGGTTTTCGTCTTTGCCTAAAAATAGTATTGATTCTTGGAACAAGTGCAAAGATGGTTTTATCTCTAAGTATTTTCCTCCCGCTAAGATCATCACTCTTAGGAATGATATTATGAATTTTAAACAACTTGATCATGAGCATGTTGACCAATCTTGGGAAAGAATGAAATTGATGCTTCGCAATTGCCCTACTCATGGTTTGAACTTATGGATGATCATACAAAAAATTTATGCCGGTTTGAACTTTGCTTCTAGAAATCTATTAGATTCAGCCGCGGGAGGCACGTTTATGGCAATCACATTAGGAGATGCTACAAAACTTCTTGATAATATTATGGCTAATTATTCTCAATGGCACACCGAAAGATCTTCTAATAAAAAAGTGCATGCTATCGAAGAAATTAATGTTTTGAGTGGAAAGATGGATGAACTTATGAAGATGTTTGCTACTAAAAATACTCCTCTTGATCCCAATGATATGCCTTTGTCTTCCTTGATTGAGAATAATAATAAATCTATGGATGTGAATTTTGTTGGTAGGAATAGTTTTGGAAACAATGCTTATAGAGGAAATTTTAATGCTAGACCATTCCCTAGTAATCCCTCTAATAATTATGGAAATTCCTACAATAATTCTTATGGTAATTTTAATAAGATGCCCTCTGATTTTGAGAATAGTGTGAAAGAATTTATGATTTCTCAAAAGAATTTTAATGCTTTGCTTGAAGAAAAATTGCTCAAAGTTGATGAATTGGCTAGGAACGTTGATAGACTTTCGCTTGATGTTGATTCTCTTAAAATTAGATCTTACCCTCCTAAGCATGATATCAATGATTCTCTCAAAGCAATGAGAATTTCCATTAACGAATGCAAGGAAAGAACCGCTAGATTGCGTGCTAAAAAAGAAAGCTTTATAAAAGCGTGTTCTTCTAGTTTACATGAAAATAATGATGAGGATCTTAAAGTTATTGATGCATCTCCAATTAGATCTATGTTTTGCAATATGAATTTTGATGATTATGGGACTAATGATGAATCAACTTTGCCTAGAAGGCGTCCCAAGAATTCGGAGTCTGTAGATCTTAATGTTAAATTTGGTAAAAGTGAGATTGGAGAATCCTCAACTTCTAATAATGTTGAACCCACTATCTCGGATTTCAAGGAATTTAATTATGATGATTGCTCTATAAAAGGTTTTATTTCCTTGTTACAATCTGTTGTTAATTCTCCTCATGCTTATAGTCAAAACAAAGCTTTTACCAAACATATTGTTGATGCCTTGATGCAATCTTATGATGAAAAACTTAATTTGGATGTTTCTATACCTAGAAAACTTAATGATGAGTGGGAACCTACTATAAAGATTAGAATTAAAGATTATGAGTGTTTTGCTTTGTGTGATTTGGGTGCTAGTGTTTCCACAATTCTGAAAACTTTATGTGATATTCTAGGTTTCCATGATCTTGATGATTGTTCTTTAAATTTGAACCTTGCGGATTCCACCATTAAAAAGCCTATGGGAAGGATCAATGATGTTCTTATTGTTGCAAATAAAAATTTGGTGCCCGTAGATTTTATCATTCTTGACATAGATTGCAATCTTTCTTGCCCTATTATTCTTGGTAGACCTTTCCTTAGAACGATTGGTGCAATTATTGATATGAAGGAAGGGAATATTAGATTCCAATTTCCATTAAAGAAAGGCATGGAGAACTTTCCAAGAAAGAAAGTTAAATTACCTTATGAATCTATCTTGTGTGCTATTTATGAGTTTAGTGCCAAAGATGGCACTCGTTAGATCTATCCTCGCTTTTATGCCTAGCTAGGTGCGTTAAACGATAGCGCTAGTTGGGAGGCAACCCAATTTTCTTTGTGTTTTTTGTTTTTGCTTCTGTTTAGGAATAAATAATCCATATACCTTCTGTTTAGATGTGGTTTTATGTTTTAATTAGTGTTTGTGCCAAGTTAAACCTATAGGATCTTATTGGATGATAGTTGATTTGATTTTGCTGTAATTTCCAGAAACTTTCGGTTCACGAAAGCAATTGTTAACTCCTGGATGAAATCTGCAATGGATCGATCCTT
This sequence comes from Aegilops longissima, assembly GCA_021605205.1. Taxonomy (NCBI): domain Eukaryota; kingdom Viridiplantae; phylum Streptophyta; class Magnoliopsida; order Poales; family Poaceae; genus Aegilops; species Aegilops longissima. Next base: position 565,463,455 of record CM038677.1, read on the forward strand.
CTTAGTGCCAACTATCTCCCATTGTTCATCTCGGCGCCCACAAATCTGGTAGATAGTATCCTTGAGGTCTTCTTTGTAAACTTCTCCAATGCATCCCATGGTTATGTGAGCTACCATGCTCTTTCCCAGACTCCAGGTTGGTGCATTGAAAACACACTCTATGGGCTCCATGATTGGCGCAAACGTCCTTCCGGGAACTTGAGATTGAATCTTCCAGCGCTCTTCTTCAGGTAAAGTGGAAGTGTAGGTCCCGGTGAAGCTTGGTAATCCAATGTTAAGGTAATTAGTGACTTCCTTCAGGTGTCGTCCGAAGGGTGTATCTTCATCCGGCTGAGTGAACTTGATCCTCGCTTCCGTCATACTAAAAGAGTAGAAAAGATGAGGAGTTAGAAATGAGAAGAGAGAGTAGTGATCTAGGGCTTTAGCTTAATGGTCGTGTCCTACAGTCAACGTGTGCTCTGATACCATCTTTGTAGCGACTAGACCTCAAATAGTCGATCTCGTGCTCGGTGTCATCCCGGATCAAGAATGTCCGACACCACACAAGACTCAGAGGATTTATAACAGAGTAGCAATCACACACTTATTACAATCGAATGTCTCAAGAGAGAACTTAATAAAATAAATATGGCTTAAGGCAATCTAATACGATAACAGCGGAAGGCTTGGAAGAATAAGCGAGTCCATCAACTCCAACGGCATCACTGAGTATAGAACCACGACCTAAGCACCTTACTCGTCGTCTGAAAAGTCTGCAACATGAAACGTTGCAGCCCGAAAATGGGTCAGCACATGGAATATGCTGGCAATGTAACACATAGAGAATAATGGAATAATAAGCCTATACTACATGCATATTTGGCTGGTGGAAAGCTCTATGGTTACAGTTTTTGCGTAAAGCCAATTTTTCCCTACTGCAAAGGAATAAATTCATTTAACTATCATGGTGGTTGTTAAACATTGAGAATGGTTGACAGCATTCTCAATCCCAATTAAAAGTACTCATTAAAACCCAACAATATTAAGTTAAAAGTAACATGATGAGATTCACATGATATCCAAGTACTAGATACTCAAGATGTCCATAACCGGGGACACGGCTAACCATGATTAGTTTATACACTCTGCAGAGGTTTGCGACTTTTCCCCACAAGACTCGATCTCCTCCGCTTGATTTCTCGCACTACATGATGTTTGAGAAACGGATGACCGAGACATAGTCTTTCTAAGCGCTTAGCACCTTACATGTGGGTAGACCGCACACCTACTTTCCCTACATCTGCTAGTCTACCCGTAAGAGTTCGCACAACTTAATCAACTATGCCAGAGCCCATAATGGCTTATGGCTGCACACGGAAGTTTCTAGTTTGAATAATCTCATGATCCCTTTGAGCCCGGGTGGCGGTCCAAGAAATACAGCAAGTCTCGATAGAAACCAGTGCCTCAATCCACCCAGATGTGTGTTTAAGTTGCCACCTTAAATAAACCATTAATTTAACAATCTCACATCTGTCATGGAATACACTCACCCAATCCACGCCTACTAGCATAGCATGGCATAATAAGCAAACGAGAAGTAACTCCCAAGGGTTTGATAATAAAACAGGTAATAGGTACTACCTCAACTACTTCCCATAACCCACAATTTAATTTGATCCTAATCATGCAATGTTTGAGGATTGATCTAATGCAATAAAAACTGGGTATGAGAAGGGATATGATCAAAGTGTTACTTGCTTTGTCGATGATCCGCGAAACCTAGAGACTCAAGTAACAAAGCGCGCGACCGGTATTCTATCGCAGACAAACAACAAGCATACAATAAGTACTCATCTAATGCATAGGTAAAAACTCAAATAGATCTAACCATATAGTTCAACTTAAGAACTCCGGTTTGCAGAAAGAATCAAATCAAACGAAGCAACGAAAGTCAAACGGCGGAAGAAAACAGCTCCGTTTTACTAATCTGGATCTAAGTCAAATTTTACTGTAGCAAAAACTTGTTTAAGTAGGTTATTCGGAAAGAGGGTTTCGAGACGAAACTCTAGGCGCTTGAATCGCCTGATTCCGATAAACGAGCGAAAAGTTATACTAAAACGAAAATCGGATCAGGAATCGCGATCAGAAAAATCACGAATTAAATCCGAGAAAAAGAAAAAACCACAAATGGGTTAACGAACGGACGTTCGTTAACTAAACTAATCTGACGAACGCGTTCGTTAAAAAATGAACGAACGAACGTTCGCTATTTAACCGAACCGGGAAAAACCGAAACTAAAAAAACCGAAAACTAAAAAAACCGAAAAAAAACCGCTCGGTTTTTAAAAAAAAACGGCGCGGAAAATGAGGCGGCGGCGAACCTCGGCGAGCGACGGCGGCGGGTCCGCGACGGCGGCGGCGGCGGCGCGGATCCGGGCGGGCGGGCGGATCGGGCGCTAGGGTTAGGGTTTCGGGTGGGTGGGCGGGCGTCGGCTTGGCCAGGGTGGGGCGGGCGGCTCGGGTGGCTGGGCGCCTGTGGCGGCTCGGGTGGCTGGGGCGCCGGGTGGCGCTATTTAAAGCGCCGAGCGGAGTCCCGCCTGGCACGGCCCAAGGTCTGTGCGCGTTTTTTAAATAATTCCGCATGTAAGAAAAATAAAAGAAATACTAAACGGACTCCAAAATCCCGAATAATTTTCCCGCTTCTAAAATCAAGCCGACTAAATGAAGATTTATTTAAATAAATGCAATTTTGAGAAGCACGATTTTTCCTAAATTCAAAAATAAAAGGCGAAAAACTCCAAAATAAAATCTTATTTGATTTTATTATTAGATCTTCATGATTTCTTTATTTTGGGAAAGTCATTTTATTCCCTCTCTCATATTTTGATAGTAGAAATAATTGAAGATAAAATAATTAAAATCAAAAGATCCTATTTTCAAAATTTGAGAAAACTCAAATATGAAAATAACGAAATCCCCAACTCTCTCCATGGGTCCTTGAGTTGTGTAAAATTTCTAGGATCGAGCAAAATGCAACAAAATATGACATGCAATGATGTTTATGTATAACATTCCAAATTGAAAATTTGGGATGTTACAAACCTACCTCTTAAGATGAATCTCGCCCTCGAGATTCGGGTTGGCTAGAAAATAGGTGAGGGTGGTCCTAAGTAAATCTTCCTCTCGCCCTGTGTGGTTTCATCCTCAGTGTGGTGGCCCCACCGAACTTTGCAAAACTTAATGACCTTGTCATGAAAGTGACTCGCTCGCATACTCTAGAATCTTGACCGCTTTCTCCTCAGAGGTCAAATCATCATTCAACTGAATTGCCTCTAGTGGCACAAGATTCTTAGTGGTATATCGCCATCTCAAGTGACACTTCTTCAATCGAGAAACATGAAACACATCATGAACTCCCGACAATCCTTCGGTAGTTCCAATTTGTACGCAACTTCTCCCATGCTCCAAAACACGATAAGGTCCTACAAATCGTGGCGCTAACTTTCCTTTAACACCAAAACGCTTAACTCCTCGAAGTGGCGATACACGAAGATAAACTCTGTCTCCGACTTCGTATCCTGTCTCCTTGCATTTTGAATCCGCATAACTTTTCTGTCTTGACTGGGCTACCTTGAGCCTATCGCGAATCAAGTTTACTTTCCGTTCAGGCTCCTTAATCAAATCCGGTCCAAACAACGGGCGGTCTCCAACTTCATCCCACAACAACGGGGTCCTGCACCTCCTTCCGTACAAGGCTTCGAAAGGGGCCATCTTCAAACTAGATTGATAACTGTTGTTGTAAGAAAACTCCGCATATGGCAAATTGTCATCCCAACTTGATCCATAATCCAAAGCACAAGCTCTAAGCATATGCTCCAAAATCTGGTTGACTCTCTCAGTTTGTCCATCCGTCTGTGGATGAAAAGTTGTGCTAAACTCCAGCCTGGTTCCCAAAGTTTCGTGCAACTGCTTCCAAAACTTTGAGGTGAATTGGGTTCCTCTATCGTCGACACGATACTCCTCGAACTCCATGCAAGCATACAATCCTGGTCATGTATATCTTAGCCAATTTGGCACCGCAGTAGGTAGTCTTTATCGAATGAAATGAGCTACCTTCACAAACGATCGACTACAACCCAAATCGAGGCATAGCCTGAATGAGTCCCGGCAATCCCTGATGAAATCCATACCTAGTTTATCCCACTTCCATTCGGTATAGGCAACGGTTGTAATAATCCTGCTGGCTTCGATGTTCGCCTTCACCCTCCGACATACATCACAAACCGCCACGACTCTGCAATGTCCTTCTTCATTCCGTCCACCGAAAGTATTCTTCAAATCCAAATACATCTTGGTATTTCCGGTGAATAGAATATGGTGAATCATGTGCCTCCTATAGAATCAACTTCCCGATCTCCGGTCATTGGGCACATAAACACGGTCTTCAAACCATAGGGTATCGTGCTCATCCTCACGAAATCCCTTAGCCTTTCCTTCGCTCATTTTCTCCTTTATAGAGGCAATCTCTTTGTCAGTCTTCTGAGCTTCCCTGATTCTATCCATCAAAGTTGACTGAATCTCCAATACTGCTACATAGCCTCTCGGAACTATTTCCAAACATAGCTCCCGAAACTCCTCGGCTAATTCCTTTGGTAATCCTCCGGTCATTAGTGTGTTGACGTGACTCTTACGGCTCAACGCGTCTGCTACAACATTAGCCTTTCTAGGGTGATAATGTAATCTCATATCGTAATCTTTAATAAGCTCCAACCATCTCTTCTGCCTGAGATTTAGCTCCTTCTGCGTGAAGATGTACTTCAAACTCTTGTGATCCATATACACCTCACAATGATTTCCAATGAGGAAATGTCTCCATGTTTTCAACGCATGCATTACGTCTGCTAACTCCAATCATGCGTGGCATAGTTTAGCTCATGAGGCTTAAGCTGTCGTGAAGCATATGAAACAACTCTTCCCTCCTGCATAAGCACTGCTCCAAGTCCTCTACGCGAAGCGTCGCAATACACCTCATAATCCTTGGTCTAATCTGGCAGGATTAACACTGGTGAGGTAACCAAATGTTTCTTCAACTCTTAGAAACTAGCTTCACACTCCTCAGTCCAAATAAACTTGGTATCCTTCTTCAACAATTCTGTCATAGGCTTCGCAATCCTTGAGAAATTCTCAATGAATCTCCGGTAGTATCCTGCGAGTCCAAGGAAACTCCGGATCTCTCCAACTGTTGTTGGCACTTCCCAGTTTGTCACGGTGACAACTTTAGTGGGGTCTACTACTATACCTTCTCCGGATATAACATGTCTGAGAAATCCAACTTCCTTCAACCAAAACTCACACTTGCTGAACTTGGCATATAACTGGTGTTCTCTGAGCTTCTCGAGTACCAAACGCAAGTGTTCCTTATGTTCCTATTCATTCTTCGAGTAAACCAAAATATCATCAATGAACACCACGACGAACTTATCCAAAAACTCCATAAACACTTTGTTCATCATGTTCATAAAATAGGCAGGTGCATTAGTCAGACCAAATGACATAACGGTATACTCATACAGCCCGTACCTGGTGGTAAAAGCCATCTTAGGTATATCCTGCTCTCGAATCTTCAACTAATGGTACCCTGATCGCAAATCGATCTTGGAAAACACCTTAGCTCCTTGCAATTGGTCAAACAAGTCATTGATCATCGGTAGTGGGTACTTGTTCTTAATGGTTACTTCATTCAATGCTCGATAATCAACAACCATTCTTAATGATCCATCCTTCTTCTCCACTAGAAGTACTGGTGATCCCCAAGGCGAAGAACTTGGGCGAATAAAACCTTTATCCAATAACTCCTTAATCTGCTTCTTAATTTCCTCCAAATCTTGGGCTGGCATCCTATACGGTCTCTTAGATATCGGCCCAGTGCCTGGCAGTAGTTCAATCAGAAACTCAATGTCCCTATTCGGTGGCATGCCTGGAAACTCTTCCGGAAACACATCGGGGAAATCCCTTACCACTGGTACTTCCTCCTGCACAACTCCTGTTAAGGAATTTACATGTGCTCTCCTCGGCTCATGCCATGATACAAACTTGGTTCTCCTTCCTTCTGGTGTCGTAAGCAAAATTGTCTTGCTGGCGCAATCGATGTTTCCTCCATACATCGACAACCAATCCATACCAAGAATTACATCCAAGCCTTGGGATTCCAATATAATTAAATATGTTGGGAAAACATGCCTCCCTATACTTAATGGCACTTGAAAACATCCTTGACTGGCCATATACTCCGCTCCCGGTGAGCTTACTAGCATGGGTGTCTTAAGAGTTCTAGTGGGCAGGCTAAACTTATCCACAAATCCCCTTGATATGTATGAATGTGATGCACCAGTATCAATAAGAACAACTGCAGTAAATGACTTAACCAAAAACTTACCTATTATCAAGATCGGCTGAGCTTCAACCTCCTCCACGGTAACGTGGTTCACTTGTCCTCTGTTGAAAGGGTTCGGCTTCTTTCCTGAGCTTCCATTGCCATTACCATTTTGGCCTTCTGGACAATCATTTGCATAATGCCCAGTCTTGCGGCACTTAAAACAAGTGATGTGGCTCAGGCCTACCTTGGATGCTGTTGACGGGTTGGTGTGGTTTTGTCCATTGCTTCCTCCATTCCCGTTCCCATTCTTGGTGCCATTATGGTTGTGCGAGCTACCTCCTCCATGGGTATGCTGAAATTGTCCTCCTGGCTTCGGGGTAAAGCGAAGTTTCTGCTGAGCTCCAGAGTTATTCTTCCCCTGTCCATACTTTCTCTTGCGATTTTCAATCTGCTGCCGCTTCCCTTTAATCATGAGAGCACGGTCTACTAACTCCTTGTAGTTATTGAAGGTGGCTACCATCAACTGCATGCTCAGCTCATCATTCATTCCTTCTAGAAACTTCTCCTGCTTAGCTGCATCCGTAGCAACGTCATCTAGGGCATAACGTGCTAACTTATCAAATCATCTACATATCGCCAACTGTCTGTCCTCCTTGGCGCAAGTTATAAACTCATGCTTCTTCATGGCCATAGCTCCTGCTGAAACATGGGCAAGACGGAAAGCTTGTTGAAACTCGATCCCATGTGACAAAGTGTTCACCGGTAAGTGGCTGTAAAATTCTCCCACCATGCTGATGCGGGTCCTTCAAGCTGATGTGCAGCAAACATCACCCTTTCTCCATCTCAGACATCCTGCAGTTGTCAACTCCTCCCTATCTTACGGAGCCAATCATCTGCTACAATCGCTCGGTGCTACCGGAAAACACCGCGGATTCAGCCTTAAGAAACGGGTCAAATGGTCAACATGTGGTGGTGGTGGTGGGTTCTTTGTTGTTGTTGTTGTTGTTGTTGTTGTTGTTGTTGCCTTGGTTCTGCATCAATGTTTGAATCAAGGCATTCTGCCGCTGAATCAACCGAGTGATCTCTCAAGCGGAAAACAAACCGGGTCGCGTCTCGGAGGCATCTGAGGGGTTTAAAGAAAAGACGAGAGTTAAGAATAGAATGAGGTCTAAAGAGAAACACTACCCATATGCACATGAGACAAATCACACAATATCACTCCAATCAATTCAAACAAGGGCATACAACGGTCTATCTATCGTTACAAAGTGCTGGAACTAAAACTAATATTTAATGGAGGAATCTACTACTGTTATGGTGGTCAACTAGAAAAATTGCTCCGATGAAGACTCCATGATATCTGCTCCAGCTTCATCTTCGAAATCATCATCACTAGGATCGAATCGGTGTCGCCGATGATGATGTAGTTCTCTGGACAGTGCAACCTTCATCTTCTCCTCCGGTGCTGAATTTCCCATGAGTTCTTCAATCTTCTCCTTAAGATCGTCGTTTTGTCCCACTAGAGCTACAATCTCCTCCATGTAGTCCTTGCGAGTGGCCTTCAGTTCTCCTTCTAGTTCGATAATCTTGGCTTTTGCTGCCTTTAACTCCATCATGTCTGCGCACATCTGGTTCTCCTGGCATCGGATGTGCTGATTTAACTCTTGGATGAAAGATGCAATGGATCGATCCTTCTTAGTGCCAACTATCTCCCATTGTTCATCTCGGCGCCCACAAATCTGGTAGATAGTATCCTTGAGGTCTTCTTTGTAAACTTCTCCAATGCGTCCCATGGTTATGTGAGCTCCCATGCTCTTTCCCAGACTCCAGGTTGGTGCATTGAAAACACACTCTATGGGCTCCGTGATTGGCGCAAACATCCTTTCGGGGACTTGAGCATGAATCTTCCAGCGCTCTTCTTCAGGTAAAGTGGAAGTGTAGGTCCCGGTGAAGCTTGGTAATCCAATGTTAAGGTACTTAGTGACTTCCTTCAGGTGTCGTCCGAAGGGTGTATCTTCATCCGGCTGAGTGAACTTGATCCTCGCTTCCATCATACTAAAAGAGTAGAAAAGATGAGGAGTTAGAAATGAGAAGAGAGAGTAGTGATCTAGGGCTTTAGCTTAATGGTCGTGTCCTCACATCAGCAGGTGCTCGATACCATCTTTGTAGCAAATGACCTCAAATATCGATCTCTCGTGCTCGTTGTCATCCTCGGATCAAGAATGCCGACACCACACAATTACTCGGAGGATTTATAACAGAGTAGCAATCACACACTTATTATAATCGAATGTCTCAAGAGAGAACTTAATAAAATAAATATGGCTTAAGGCCATCTAATACGATAACAATGAAGGCTTGGAAGAATAAGCGAGTCCATCAACTCCAACGGCATCATCGAGTATAGAACCACGACCTAAGCACCTTACTCGTCGTTCGAAAAGTCTCGCAACATGAAACGTTGCAGCCCAAAACGGGTCAAGACATGGAATATGCCGCAATGTAACACATAGAGAATAATGGAATAATAAGCCTATACTACATGCATATTTGGCTGGTGGAAAGCTCTATGGTTACAGTTTTTGCGTAAAGCCAATTTTTCCCTACTGCAAAGGAATAAATTCATTTAACTATCATGGTGGTTGTTAAACATTGAGAATGGTTGACAGCATTCTCAATCCCAATTAAAAGTACTCATTAAAACCCAACAATATTAAGTTAAAAGTAACATGATGAGATTCACATGATATCCAAGTACTAGATACTCAAGATGTCCATAACCGGGGACACGGCTAACCATGATTAGTTTATACACTCTGCAGAGGTTTGCGCACTTTTTCCCACAAGACTCGATCTCCTCCATTTGATTTCTCGCACTACATGATGTTTTAGAAACGGATGACCGAGACATAGTCTTTCGGAAGCGCTAGCACCTTACATGTGGGTAGACCGGTACACCTACTTTCCCCTATATCTGCTAGTCTACCCGTAAGAGTTCGCACAACTTAATCAACTATGCCAGAGCCCATAATGGCTTGTGGCTGCACATGGAAGTTTCTAGTTTGAATAATCTCATGATCCCTTTGAGCCTGGGTGGCGGTCCGAAGAAATACAGGCAAGTCCTGATAGAAACCAGGTGCCTCAATCCACCCAGATGTGTGTTTAAGTTGCCACCTTAAATAAACCATTAATTTAACAATCTCACATCTGTCATGGAATACACTCACCCAATCCACGTCTACTAGCATAGCATGGCATAATAAGCAAACGTAGAAGTAACTCCCAAGGGTTTGATAATAAAACAGGTAATAGGTACTACCTCAACTACTTCCCTTAACCCACAATTTAATTTGATCCTAATCATGCAATGTTTGAGGATTGATCTAATGCAATAAAAACTGGGTATGAGAAGGGATATGATCATAGTGTTACTTGCCTTGCTGATGATCCGCGAAACCTAGAGACTCGAAGTAACAGGCGGCGCACTCCGGGTATTCTATCGCAGACAAACAACAAGCATACAATAAGTACTCATCTAATGCATAGGTAAAAACTCAAATAGATCTAACCATATAGTTCAACTTAAGAACTCCGGTTTGCAGAAAGAATCAAATCAAACGAAGCAACGAAAGTCAAACGGCGGAAGAAAACAGCTCCGTTTTACTAATCTGGATCTAAGTCAAATTTTACAATAGCAAAAACTTGTTTAAGTAGGTTATTCGGAAAGAGGGTTTCGAGACGAAACTCTAGGCGCTTGAATCGCCTGATTCCGATAAACGAGCGAAAAGTTATACTAAAACGAAAATCGGATCAGGAATCGCGATCAGAAAAATCACGAATTAAATCCGAGAAAAAGAAAAAACGACGAACGGGTTAACGAACGGACGTTCGTTAACTAAACTAATCTGACGAACGCGTTCGCTAAAAAACGAACGAATGTACGTTCGCTATTTAACCGAACCGGAAAAAAAACGAAACTAAAAAAACCGAAAACTAAAAAAAACCAAAAAAAAACCCGAAGAAAAACCGCTCAGAAAAACCGGCGTGGAAAACGAGGCAGTGGCGAACCTCGGCGAGCGTGCGGCGGCGGGGTCCGTCGGCGGCGGCGGGCGGCGCGGATCCGGCAGCGGCGGCGGATCGGGCGCTAGGTTAGGGTTTCGGGTGGGTGGGCGGTGGCGGCGGCAGTGGTGGGGGGCGGCTCGGGTGCTAATGGGCGCCGGGGCCGGGTGGTTTGGGCGCCGGGCGGCGCTATTTAAAGGCGCCGAGCGAGTCACGCTCGGGCACGGCCCAAGGTTGGTGCGCGTTTTTTTTTAAATAATTCCGCGTAGAAGAAAAATTAAAAGAAATACTAAAAAGACTCCAAAATTCCCGAAATAAATTTTCCCTGGCTTCTAAAATCAAGCCGGACTAAATGAACATTTATTTGGGGCCTAAATGCAATTTTAAAAACGCGCATTTTTTCCTAAATTCAAAAATAAAAAGGCGAAAAACTCCAAAATAAAATCTTATTTGATTTTATTATTAAATCTTCATTATTTCTTTATTTTGGGAAAGTCATTTTATTCCCTCTCTCATATTTTGATAGTAGAAATAATTGAAGATAAAATAATTAAAATCAAATGATCCTATTTTCAAAATTTGAGAAAACTCAAATATGAAAATAACGAAATCCTCAACTCTCTCTGTGGGTCCTTGAGTTGTGTAAAATTTCTAGGATCGAGCAAAAATGCAACAAAAATATGATATGCAATGATGCTCTATGTATAACATTCCAAATTGAAAATTTGGGATGTTACACATCCCCTCTTTTGTCTTCGTTCATTGGTAACTTTTCTTGGAGCTATATTTTTATTCACCACATGATAAGTGTTTTGCTTGGAGCGTCGTGTATTATATTAGTCTTTGCTTTTTAGTTTACCACAATCATCCTTGATGTACACACCTTTTGGGAGAATCCTATTTTATTAGAATTTGCTAGAATACTCTATGTGCTTCACTTATATCTTTTGAGCTTGATAGTTTTTGCTCTAGTGCTTCACTTATACCTTTTAGAGCACGGTGGTGTCTTAATTTTGAAGAAATTGCTAGTCTCTCATGCTTCACTTATATTATTTTGAGAGTCTTTTAGAACAACATGGTATTTGCTATGGTTATAAAATTGGTCCTAGAATGGTAGGCATCCAAGTTGGGTATAATAAAAACTATCATCGGAAGTGAATTGGATGCTATGATCAATTTGATACTTGATAATTGTTTTGAGATATGGAGGTAGTGATATTAAATTCATGCTAGTTGGGTGATTATGAATTTAAAGAATGCTTGTGTTGAAGTTAGCAAGTCCCGTAGCATGCACGTATGGTTAAAGTTGTGTAACAAATTTGAAACATGAAGTGTACCTGGCTTGTGCATCCTTATGAGTGGCGGTCGGGGACGAGCGATGGTCTTTTCCTATCAATCTATCCCCCTAGGAGCATGCGCGTAGTACTTGATTTTTGATGACTTCTAAATTTTTGCAATAAGTATATGATTTCTTTTGACTAATGTTGAGTCCATGGATTATACGCACTTTTACCTTTCCGCCTTTGCTAGCCTCTTGATGCACTGCATTGCCCTTTCTCACCTTGAGAGTTGGTGCAAACTTCGCCGGTGCATCCAAACCCCGTGATACGATACACTTTATCACACATAAACCTCCCTATATCTTCCTCAAAACAGCCACCATACCTACCTATTATGGCATTTCCATAGCCATTCGGAGATATATTGCCGTGCAACTTTCCACCGTTCCGTTCATCATCATCATGACATACTTTACTTTTGTCATATTGACATTGCATGATCATGTAGTTGACATCGTATTTGTGGCAAAGCCACCATGCATTATTTTTCATACATGTCACTCTTGATTCACTACACCATCCCGGTACACCGCCGGAGGCATTCATATAGAGTCATATCTTGTTCTAGTTTCGAGTTGTAATTGTTGAGTTGTAAGAAAATAAAAGTGTGATGATCATCATTTTAGAGCATTGTCCCAAGTGAGGAAAGGATGATGAAGACCATGATTCCCCCACAAGTCGGGATGAGACTCTGGACGAAAAAAAAGAGGCCATAAAAAAAGAGAAAAGGCCCAAATAAAAAATATATAATAAAAAAATGAGAGAAAAAGAGAGAAGGGACAATGCTACTATCCTCTTACCACACTTGTGCTTCAAAGTAGCACTTTGTTCTTCATGTAGTGAGTCTCATATATTGTGCTTCAAAGTAGCACCATGTTTTTCATATAGTGAGTCTCATAAGTTGTCTTTTTCATACTAGTGGGAATTTTTCATTATAGAACTTGGCTTGTATATTCCTACGATGGGCTTCCTCAAATGCCCTAGGTCTTCGTGAGCAAGCAAGTTGGATGCACACCCACTAGTTTTCTTTTGTTGAGCATTCATTTATAGCTCTAGTGCATCCATTGCATGGCAATCCCTACTCCTTATGTTGACATCAATTGATGGGCATCTCCATAGCCCGTTGATTATCCTCGTCAATGTGAGACTTTCTCCTTTTTTTGTCTTCTCCACACAATCCCCATCATCATATACTATTCCACCCATAGTGCTATATCCATGGCTCACGCTCATGTATTGCGTGAAGGTTGAAAAAGTTTGAGATTATTTAAGTATGAAACAATTGCTTGGCTTTTCATCGGGGGTATAGAAGTTGGGAATATCTTTGTGTGACGAAAATGAAGCATAGCCTAACTATATGATTTTGTAGGGATGAACTTTCTTTTGCCATGCTATTTTGAGAAGACATGATTACTTTGATTAGTATGCTTGAAGTATTACTATTTCTTTTATCAATATGAACTTTTATTTTGTATTCATTTGGATCTGAACATTCATGCCACAATAAAGAAAATTACATTATGAATTATGCTAGGTAGCATTCCACATCAAAAATTCTCTTTTATCATTTACCTACTCGAGGACGAGCAGGAATTAAGCTTGGGGATGCTTGATATGTCTCCAACGTATCTATAATTTTTGATTGTTCCATGCTATTATATTACCCCTTTTGGATGTTTATGGGCTTTATTTTACACATTTATATCATTTTTGGGACTAACCTACTAACCGGAGGCCCAGCCCATATTGTTGTTTTTGCCTATTTCAAGATTTCAAGAAAAGGAATATCAAACGGAGTCCAAACGGAATGAAACCTTCGGGAGCGTGATTTTGGAACAAACGTGATCCAGAGGACTTGGAGTGCAAGTCAAGAAGAAGCCGAGGCCTCCACGAGATAGGAGGGCGCCCTATAGGGCTACCCCTGTCTCGTGGGCCCCTCATGCCACCGACGCATTTCTTCTTCCTATATATACCACGCACTCGAAAACATCCGGGGCACCACGAAACACAATTTCCACCGCCAGAACCTTCAGATCCGCGAGATCCCATCTTGAGCCTTCGCGGCACTCACGGAGGGGAAATCAAGCACGGAGGGCCTCTTCATCAACATCCTTGCCCTCCGATGAGTTGTGAGTAGTTTACCACAGACCTCACGGGTCCATAGTTATTAGTTAGATGGCTTCTTCTCTCTTTTGGATCTCAATACAATGTTCTCCCCTCTCTTGTGGAGATCTATTCGATGTAAACTCATTTTATGTGTGTTTGTCGAGATCCGATGAATTGTGGGTTTATGATCAAGTTTATCTATGAATAATATTTGAATCTTCTCTGAATTCTTTTATGTATGATTAAGTTATCTTTGCAAGTCTCTTCGAATTATCAGTTTGGTTTGTCCTACTAGATTGATCTTTCTTGCCATGGGAGAAGTGCTTAGCTTTGGGTTCAATCTTGCGATGTCCTTACCCAAAGGATGTAAAGGGTTGCAAGGCACGTATTGTATTGTTGCCATCGAGGATAACAAGATGGGGTTTATATCATATTGCATGAGTTTATCCCTCTACATCATGTCATCTTGCTTAAAGCGTTACTCTGTTCTTATGAACTTAATACTCTAGATGCATGCTAGATAGCGGTTGATGTGTGGAGTAATAGTAGTAGATGCAGGCAGGAGTCGGTCTACTTGTTATGGACGTGATGCCTATATACATGATCATGCCTAGATAATCTCATAACTATGCGCTTTTCTATCAATTGCTCGACAGTAATTTGTTCACCCAGCGTAATACTTATGCTATCTTGAGAGAAGCCACTAGTGAAACCTATGGCCCCCGGGTCTATCTCTTATCATAATTGCTTTCAATCTACTTTTATTTGCATCTTTACTTTTTGCATCTATACTATAAAATACCAAAAATATATTTATCTTATCATACTATCTTTATTAGATCTCACTTTCGCAAGTGGCCGTGAAGGGATTGACAACTCCTTTATTGCGTTGGTTGCGAGTTCTCAGTTTGTTTGTGTAGGTGCGTGGGACTTTTGAGGAGCCTCCTACTGGATTGATACCTTGGTTCTCAAAACTGAGGGAAATACTTACGCTACACTTGCTGCATCACCCTCTCCTCTTCGAGGAAAACCAACGCAAGCTCAAGACGTAGCAACACTTCTGTGATGATAATTTTGGTAATGTCATGGAACACTTCTACGACAGCATAGGTATGACTATCTTGATTCTGTCATAAAATCGTCATGGATGTACATGCATGACAGAAAATGCGACCTACTATGACAAACACGTATCATCACGGAAGTGTATTTTTTTTGTAGTGTTACGGGCATCCTTGAAGAGAGTAAGCCAATAAAAACCGGATTGCAGTACCTTATGTGCAGTTCTATCTCCAGCGTGGTGTCCTCCATAAGCCTCGGAGTGACACTTGTGTAGGATCTGTTCCTGTTCATGCTCAGGTACACAATGTCTAATGACACCATCTGCTCCTTCTTTATAAAGATGTGGGTCATCCCAAAAGTGATGTCTCAAATCATAGAAAAAAATTATTTTGCTCGTATGTGAAACTAGGTGGTATAAATTTATCAACAATGTAATTAGCATAATCAGCATACCATGGAGCAGTATGAGAAGCATTTATGACATTTAATTGTTCATCAGGAAAGCTATCATCAATAGGTAGTGGGTCATCAAGAACATTTTCTAACCTAGACAACTTGTCTGCAACGGGGTTCTCAGCTCCCTTTCTATAAATAATATGCAAATCAAACTCCTGTAGCAAGAGAACCCATCTAATAAGTCTAGGTTTAGCATCTTTCTTTTCCATAAGATATTTAATAGCAGCATGATCCGTGTGAATAGTTACTTTAGAATCAACAATGTAAGGTCTGAACTTATCACAAGCAAATACAACTGCTAGGAATTCTTTTTCAGTAGTAGCATAATTTCTCTGAGCACTGTCTAGAGTTTTACTAGAATATTGAATAACATTTAATTTCTTATCAACTCTTTGTCCTAGAACAGCACCTACAGCATAATCATTGGCATCACACATAATTTCAAAGGGTAAATTCCAATCAGGTGGCTGAACAATAGGTGCAGAAATTAATGCTTTCTTAAGTATTTCAAATGCTTCTACACAATCATCATCAAAGAAAAATGGTATATCTTTTTGTAATAGATTAGTCAGAGGCCGAGAAATTTTTGATAAGTCCTTAATGAACCTCCTATAAAAACCGGCATGACCAAGAAAACTTCTTATACCTTTGATGTCCTTGGGACATGGCATCTTTTCAATAGCATCGACTTTAGCTTTATCAACTTCAATGCCTCTTTCAGAAATTTTATGCCCCAAGACAATGCCTTCATTAACCATAAAGTGGCACTTCTTCCAATTCAAGACAAGATTAGTTTCTTCACATCTCTGCAAAACTCGATCAAGGTTTCTCAAGCAATCATCAAAAGAGGATCCATAAACGGAGAAATCGTCCATGAAAACCTCACAAATCTTTTCACAAAAGTCAGAGAATATAGCCATCATGCATCTTTGAAAAGTAGCAGGTACATTACATAAACAAAAAGGCATACGTCTATAAGCAAAAGTACCGAAAGGGCAAGTAAAAGTGGTCTTAGCTTGATCATCAAATTTTATGTATTTGAGAGAAACCAGAATAACCATCTAGAAAGCAAAAATGTGTATGTTTGGATAATCTTTCTAGCATTTGATCAATAAAAGGTAAGGGGTAATCATATTTTTTAGTAGCTTTATTTAATTTGCGGAAATCAATTACCATCCTATAACCTGAAATAATTCTTTGCGGAATCAATTCATCTTTATCATTAGGAACCACAATAATACCTCCCTTCTTAGGGACACAATGGACAAGACTTACCCACTGACTATCAGCAACGGGATAAATTATACCTGCCTCAAGGAGCTTTATTTCCTTTCGTACCACTTCATTCATCTTAGGATTCAGCTGTCGTTGATGATCAATAACTGGTTTGGCGTCTTTCTCCAGATTTATTTTTTGTTGACATAGAGTGGGACTAATGCCCTTAAGATCATCAAGAGTATATCCAATGGCACCACGGTGCTTCTTCAGAGTTTTCAATAATTTTTCTTCCTCCTTCTCTGAAAGGTTAGCACTAATAATAACAGGATATATCTTCTTTTCATCAAGATAAGCATATTTAAGAGTATTAGGCAATGGTTTAAGCTCAAACACGGGATCACCCTTGGGTGGAGGAGGATCCCCTAGGATTTCAACAGGCAAGTTGTGTTTCAGAATAGGTCCCTGTTTAAAGAACACTTCATCTATTTCCCTTCTTTCATTCATAAACATATCATTTTCATGATCTAGCAAATATTGTTCTGAAGGATCACTAGGAGGTACGGTAATAGAAGAAAGACCAATAATTTCATCTTTACTAGGCAATTCCTCTTCACGGTGTTGTCTACGAAATTTAGAGAAATTAAACTCATGAGACATATCGCCCAAACCAATAGTAACAACATCCTTTTCGCAGTCTATCTTAGCATTAACAGTGTTCAAGAAGGGTATACCAAATATAATTGGACAAAAGCTATCTTGTGGGGAACCAAGAACAAGAAAATCAGCAGGATATTTAGTTTTCCCACACAAGACTTCAACATCTCTAACAATCCCAATTGGTGAAATAGTATCTCTATTAGCAAGCTTAATTGTGACATCAATTTCTTCTAACTCAGTAGGTGCAATATCATGCATAATTTATTTGTATAAGTCAATAGGTATTGCACTAGCACTAGCACCCATGTCACATAAGCAGGCTTAAATAATCCACAAACTTCATCCACATAGATTAGGAGTAAATCGAGATGCAATGTTCCATCTCCTGCAAAAGGATTAGCTAGCAGTTTCTCTATCATACCCGAAGGAATTTCAAAGTAGACTTTTTCATTTTCAGTAGGTTCAATAGGTTGAGGAGCAACTCTTTGCTCTACTGGTCGGGGTGAAGATACCCCGAACAAGCCCCTCAGAGGATTACTTTCCATAGTAACAGGTGACAGTAAATTTCAGCACACTATATAAATTTTTCCTTACCAAATTCCACCTACCAAAGGCGCTTCACTCCCCGGCAACGGCGCCAGAAAAGAGTCTTGATGACCCACAAGTATAGGGGATCTATCGTAGTCCTTTCGATAAGTAAGAGTGTCGAACCCACCGAGGAGCAGAAGGAAATGATAAGCGGTTTTCAGCAAGGTATTCTCTGCAAGCACTGAAATTATAGGTAACAGATAGTTTTGTGATAAGATAATTTGTAAAGAGCAACAAGTAACAAAAGTAAATAAAGTGCAGCAATGTGGCCCAATCCTTTTTGTAGCAAAGGACAAGCCTGGACAAACTCTTATATAAAGAAAAGCGCTCCCGAGGACACATGGGAATTATGGTCAAGCTAGTTTTCATCACGTTCATATGATTCGCATTCGGTACTTTGATAATTTGATATGTGGGTGGACCTGTGCTTGGGTGCTGTCCTTACTTGTACAAGCATCCCACTTATGATTAACTCCTACTGCAAGCATCCGCAACTACGTAAGAAGTATTAAGGTAAACCTAACCATAGCATGAAACATATGGATCCAAATCATCCCCTTACGAAGCAACGCATAAACTAGGGTTTAAGCTTCTGTCACTCCAGCAACCCATCATCTACTTATTACTTCCCAATGCCTTCCTCTAGGCCCAAATAATGGTGAAGTGTCATGTAGTCGATGTTCACATAACACCACTAGAGGAGAGACAACATACATCTCATCAAAATATTGAACGAATACCAAATTCACATGACTACTAATAGCAAGACTTCTCCCATATCCTCAGGAACAAACGTAACTACTCACAAAGCATATTCATGTTCATAATCAGAGGAGTGTTAATATGCATATAGGATCTGAACATATGATCTTCCACCAAATAAACCAACTAGCATCAACTACAAGGAGTAATCAACACTACTAGCAACCTACAAGTACCAATCTCAGACTTAGAGACATGAACTGGATACAAGAGATGAACTAGGGTTTGAGAGGAGATGGTGCTGGTGAAGATGTTGATGGAGATTGGCCCCCTCCCGATGAGAGGAGCATTGGTGATGACGATGGCGATGATTTCCCCCTCCCGGAGGGAAGTGTCCCCGGCAGAACAGCTCCGCCAGAGCCCTAGATTGGTTCCGCCAAGGTTCCGCCTCTGGGGCGTGAGTCTCGCCCCAAAGCTTGCTTATGATTTTTCTTTGGACGAAAGACTTCATATAGCGAAGATGGGCACCGGAGGGCCACCAGGGGCCAACGAGGCAGGGGCGCTGCGGGGGTGAGGCACGCCCCCACCCTCGTGCCTGTGGTGTGGGTCCCTCTGGTATTTTCTTCACTCAGTATTTTTGTTATTTCCAAAATAACTTCCGTGGAGTTTCAGGACTTTTGGAGTTGTGCGAGAATAGGTCTCTAATATTTTCTCCTTTTCCAGCCTGAATTCTCTGCTGCCGCATTCTCCTCTTCATGTAAACCTTGTAAAATAAGAGAGAATAGGCATAAGTATTGTGACATAATGTGTAATAACAGCCCATTATGCAATTAATATCGATATAAAAGCATGATGCAAAATGGGCGTATCATCAATCATGTCGCTGAGCAGCTCTGGATCTTTTGCACGGTGGATGGCAAACTGCTCATCACACCTCCTCTGCAATATGTCGATTGTGCTCCCAAGGACTGTGACGCCGATATCGCTGCCGATGGGCCATGGTGCCTGCACCGGCTGATGAAGCTCTTGCTCCCCGACCTGCTCTGGCTCGTTCTGCTCGCCGAAGATGTAACGCAGGTAGGCGTCGACGTCGAAGCTTTGGTCATTGCCTAGCATGCTTGGAATAACTAATGGTAGATGGGTGAGGACTAGATCTTCACATAGTGTCGCGGTGGTGCGTTGCCGCCTGGGTTATATGCAGCAAGCCGTTAGCTGGTGGCGGGAAACCGATGAGGGAATAGGCGTGGATTTTACAATTCATCCATGTGGAGCGCGGGAAGCATTAACTGGAGCACGGGAAGCATTCGCTGGAGCGCGGGAAGACTAAGTGGAGCACACACACAACCCGAATACCGTATCCGGTGCCACGTGTTATTTATCACACAAGTGTTAACATAAGGAAACGTATGTGTAACTTACTAATCATCGCACACGAGTACTTGTAGACGCATAGTGTGCGATACTCCTAGCCATCGCAAGCAACTAGTTTGCATTTTTCAAAGTTTTTTGTACACACAGAATCGCACACGACCTAACTGTATTAACCGTCTATGTTGTAATTTCTCATCACAAACAGTTCATCCGAGTCGGCTGTTTGCCACGTATCACACACATCTTGTTAAGTTGAACCGTTTCTGTTGCGTTCGCTAATCGAAAACAGTTCGTCCAAGTGGACCGTGTGCCCTATATCACACACACCTTGATATGGCTAACTGTTTATGTTGCACTCCCTAATAGCGAACGGTTCATCGGAGCGAACTGTATGCCATTCATCACACACACATTGATATGGCTGCCTGTTTCTGCTGTTCTACCTCATTGCAAATAGTTTGAACGGGTTAACCGTGTGGCCTGAATCGCACACGCAACCAAAATCTGAACAGTGTTTGATGGCTCCGCTGTCGCAAACATTTTGCACCTTTTTTGACAGGTTTTTTACATCCCCATTTGTGATTAATGCATCGCACACAATTTCGTCAAAGGGTCTCTGATCGTAGTGTCACGTTAGCAGCATCCTGCAGTAGTGATGATGTGATGGACAAGACCCATCTGTTAGCTTAGCATAAATGATCGTTAAGTTTTATTGCTATTGCTTTCTTCATGACTTATACATATTCCTTTGACTATGAGATTATGCAACTCCCAAATACCGGAGGAACACCTTGTGTGCTCTCAAACGTCACAACGTAACTGGATGATTATAAAGATGCTCTACAGGTGTCTCCGAAGGTGTTTGTTGGGTTGGCGTAGATCGAGATTAGGATTTGTCACTTCAAGTATCGGAGAGGTATCTCTGGGCCCTCTCGGTAATGCACATCACTATAAGCCTTGCAAGGATGCTTATAATGAGTCAGTTGCGGGATGATGCATTAAGGACGAGTAAAGAGACTTGGCGGTAACGAGATTGAACTAGGTATGAGGATACCGACGACCGAATCTCGGGCAAGTAACATACCGATGACAAAAGGAATGATGTATGTTGTTATGCGGTTTGACCGATAAAGATCTTCGTAGAATATGTGGAGCCAATATGGGCTCCAGGTTCCGCTATTGGTTATTGACCGGAGATGTGTCTCGGTCATGTCTACATAGTTCTCGAACCCGTAGGGTCCGCACGCTTAACGTTCGATGATGATTTGTATTATGAGTTATGTATTTTGGTGACCGAAGTTTGTTCGGAGTCCCGGATGAGATCACAGACATGACGAGGAGTCTCGAAATGGTCGAGAGGTAAAGATTGATATATTGGAAGGTTATATACGAACACCGGAATGGTTCCGATAAGGTTCTGGGATTTTTCGGAGTACCGGGAGGCTACCGGAACCCCCCGGGAAAGTTAATGCGCCTAATGGGCTATAGTGGAGGAGAGGAGGCAGGCCACGGGAGGAGGCGCCCTCCCCCCCTTGCCCCAATTCGAATTGGACAAGGGGAGGGGGCGCAACCCTGCTACCTCTTGAGCACTGCGTTGGTTTTCCCTTGAAGAGGAAAGGGTGATGCAGCAAAGTAGCGTAAGTATTTCCCTCGGTTTTTGAGAACCAAGGTATCAATCCAGTAGGAAGCTACGCGCGAGTCCCTCGCACCTACACAAAACAAATAAATCATCGCAACCAACGCGATAAGGGGTTGTCAATCCCTACACGGTCACTGACGAGAGTGAGATCTGATAGATATGATAGGGTAATATTTTTGGTATTTTTGTGATATAGATGCAAAGTAAAATAAAAATCAAAGTAAAAAAGCAAAGGAAATAACTAAGTGTTGGAAGATTAATATGATGAAGATAGACCCGAGGGCCATAGGTTTCACTAGTAGCTTCTCTCATGAGCATAAGTATTTTACGGTGGGTGAACAAATTACTACTGTTGAGCAATTGACAGAATTGAGCATAGTTATGAGAATATCTAGGTATGATCATGTATATAGGCATCACGTCCGAGACAAGTAGATCGACTCCTGCTTGCATCTACTACTATTACTCCACACATCGACCGCTATCCAGCATGCATCTAGAGTATTAAGTTCATAAGAACAGAGTAACCCCTTAAGCAAGATGACATGATGTAGAGGGATAAATTCATGCAATATGATAAAAACCCCATCTTGTTATCCTCGATGGCAACAATACAATACGTGCCTTGCTGCCCCTCATCACTTTGGGAAAGGACACCGCAAGATTGAACCCAAAGCTAAGCACTTCTCCCATTGCAAGAAAGATCAATCTAGTAGGCCAAACCAAACTGATAATTCGAAGAGACTTGCAAAGATAACCAATCATACATAAAAGAATTCAGAAAAGATTCAAATATTGTTCATAGATAATCTTGATCATAAACCCACAATTCATTGGTCTCAATAAACACACCGCAAAAAGAAGATTACATCGAATAGATCTCCACGAGAGAGGGGGAGAACATTGTATTGAGATCCAAAAAGAGAGAAGAAGCCATCTAGCTAATAACTATGGACCTGTAGGTCTAAGGTAAACTACTCACACTTCATCGGAGAGGCTATGGTGTTGATGTAGAAGCCCTCCATGATCGATGCCCCCTCCGGCGGAGCTCCGGAACAAGCCCCAAGATGGGATCTCGTGGGTACAGAAGGTTGCGGCGGTGGAATTAGGTTTTTGGCTCCGTATCTGATCGTTTGGGGGTACGTAGGTATATATAGGAGGAAGAAGTACGTCGGTGGAGCAACAGGGGGCCCACAAGGGTGGAGGGCGCGCCTTGGGGGGGTAAGCGCGCCCCCTACCTCGTGGCTTCCCTGTTGGTTGCTTGACGTAGGGTCCAAGTCTACTGGATCATGTTCGTTCCAAAAATCACGTTCCCGAAGGTTTCGTTCTGTTTGGACTCTGTTTGATATTCTTTTTCTACGGAACTCTGAAATAGGCAAAAAAAACATCAATTCTGGGTTGGGCCTCCGGTTAATAGATTAGTCCCAAAAATAATATAAAAGTGAATAATAAAGCCCAATAATGTCCAAAACAGAAGATAATATAGCATGGAGCAATCAAAAATTATAGATACGTTGGAGACGTATCAAGCATCCCCAAGATTAATTCCTGCTCGTCCTCGAGTAGGTAAATGATAAAAACAGAATTTTTTATGCGGAGTGCTAAAAGGCATAATTTCAATGTAATTCTTCTTAATTGTGGTATGAATATTCAGATCCGAAAGATTCAAGATAAAAGTTCATATTGACATAGAAATAATAATACTTCAAGCATACTAACTAAGCAATCATGTCTTCTCAAAATAACATGTCCAAAGAAAGTTATCCCTACAAAATCATATAGTCTGGCTATGCTCTATCTTCACCACACAAAATATTTAAATCATGCACAACCCTGATGACAAGCCAAGCAATTGTTTCATACTTTTGACATTCTCAAAACTTTTTCAATCTTCACGCAATACATGAGCGTGAGCCATGGACATAGCACTATATGTGGAATAGAATGGTGGTTGTGGAGAAGACAAAAAGGAGAAGATAGTCTCACATCAACTAGGCGTATCAACGGGCTATGGAGATGCCCATCAATAGATATCAATGTGAGTGAGTAGGGATTGCCATGCAACGGATGCACTAGAGCTATAAGTATATGAAAGCTCAACAAAAGAAACTAAGTGGGTGTGCATCCAACTCGCTTGCTCACGAAGACCTAGGGCATTTTGAGGAAGCCCGTCATTGGAATATACAAGCCAAGTTCTATAATGAAAAATTCCCACTAGTATATGAAAGTGATATCATAGGAGACTCTCTATCATGAAGGTTATAGTGCTACTTTGAAGCACAAGTGTGGTAAAAGGATAGTAACATTGTCCCTTCTCTCTTTTTCTCTCATTTTTTTTATTTGGGCCTTTTCTCTTTTTTTATGGCCTCTTTTTTTTATTTAGTCCGGAGTCTCATCCCGACTTGTGGGGGAATCATAGTCTCCATCATCCTTTCCTCACTTGGGACAATGCTCTAAATATTGATGATCATCACACTTTTATTTTCTTACAACTCAACAATTATAACTCAATACTTAGAACAAAATATGACTCTATGTGAATGCCTCCGGCGGTGTACCGGTATATGCAATGAATCAAGAGTGACATGTATGAAAGAATTATGAAAGGTGGCTTTGCCACAAATACAATGTCAACTACATGATCATGCAAAGCAATATGACAATAATGGAGCGTGAAAGTTGCATGGCAATATATCTCGTAATGGCTATGGAAATGCCATGATAGGTAGGTATGGTGGCTGTTTTAAGGAAGGTATATGGTGGGTGTAAGATACCGGCGAAAAGTGCGCGATATTAGAGAGGCTAGCAATGGTGGAAGGAAGAAAGTGCGTATAATCCATGGACTCAACATTAGTCATAAAGAACTCATATACTTATTGCAAAAATCTAGAAGTTATTAAAGCAAAGTATTACGCGCATGCTCCTAGGGGGATAGATTGGTAGGAAAAGACCATCGCTCGTCCCCGACCGCCACTCATAAGGAAGACAATCAATAAATAAATTATGCTCCGACTTCATCACATAACGGTTCGCCATACGTGCATGCTACAGGAATCGCAAACTTTAACACAAGTATTTCTCAAATTCACAACTACCCAACTAGCATTACTCTAATATTACTTCCTACATATCTCAAAACAATCATCAAGCATCAAACTTCTCATAGTATTCAACACACTCATAAGATTTTTTTTACTATTCTTGAATACCTAGCATATTAAGATTATTTAAGCAAATTACCATGCTATTTAAGACTTTCAAAATAATCTAAGTTAAGCATGAGAGATCAATAGTTTCTATAAAACAAATCCACCACCGTGCTCTAAAAGATATAAGTGAAGCACTAGAGCAAAAGCTATATAACACAAAAGATATAAGTGAAGCACATAGAGTATTCTAATAATTTCCGAATCATGTGTGACTCTCTCAAAAAGTGTGTACAGCAAGGATGATTGTGATAAACTAAAAAGCAAAGACTCAAATCATACTAGACGCTCCAAGCAAAACACATATCATGTGGTGAATAAAAATATAGCTCCAAGTAAAGTTACCAATGGAAGTAGACGAAAGAGGGGATGCCTTCCGGGGCATACCCAAGCTTTGGCTTTTTGGTGTCCTTAGATTATATTGGGGTGCCATGGGCATCCCCAAGCTTATGCTATTGCCGCTCCTTGTTCCATAATCCATCAAATCTTTCACCCAAAACTTGAAAACTTCACAACACAAAACTTAACAGAAAATCTCGTGCGCTCCGTTAGCGAAAGAAAACAAAAGACCACTTCAAGGTACTATAATTAACTCATTGTTTATTTATATTGGTGTTAAACCTACTGTATTCCAACTTATCTATGGTTTATAAACTATTTTAATAGCCATAGATTCATCAAAATAAGCAAACAACACACGAAAAACAGAATCTGTCAAAAACAGAACCGTCTGTAGTAATCTGTAACTAACGCAAACTTATGGAACTCCAAAAATTCATCCAAAATAGGAAGACCTGGGAAATTTGTTTATTGATCAGCGGAAATTGTAATCAGTATTTTATCACGTTCTGGTGATTTTTAACAATTGTTTCCGTGGACAGAAAGTTTCTGGAAATTACAGCAAGATCAAATAACTATCATCCAAGAAGATCCTATAGGTTTAACTTGCCACAAACACTAATTAAAACATAAAAGCACATCTAACCAGAGGATAGATCAAATACCTATTCCTAAACAGAAGCAAAAAGCAAAAAAACAAAAAAAGATTGGGTTGCCTCCCAACAAGCGCTATCGTTTAACGCCCCTAGCTAGGCATAATAGCAAGGATAGATCTAGGTATTGCCATCTTTGGTAGGAAATTATTCAATAAGACATCTATCATTCTTTAGAGTTTCTTTCTTTTTATTAATTATCAAACTTTTAGGAACAAGATCGAAAAACTCATTTGTAGCAAATGGTTCCTTAATGATAGCAAAAAGATTGGGATGAACACTTATAGACTTAAGATCCGCAGTTTCCTTACTAGAGGATTCACCCTTATTTTTAGGAACATACATAAGCTTGGCAATTTTAGTTGGAGGGCTTGGAGTATTCTTTAAGGAAGAAAAAATGGTTCCCAAGTTGGTAATAATACCCTCAAGTTTATCGATTCTAGTAGAATCTTGATTTATTCTTTCATTAACTATGGGTTCCTTCTCCTTAATATTTTTCAAAGTGACTCCTACCTTAGATCCATATTGGGTAATTTGGTTTTGGATCTTTTTATCCAGATTTTCAATTAACTCTATGGTAGCAACTTTAATTTCAATAATTTCAAGTCTTTGCATTACATGCTCCAAAGTTAAAATAGTTCCATTAACCAAGAGAGGTGGTGAGCCAAATAAATCTATCATAGCATTATAAGAGTCAAAAGTATGGCTACCCAAGAAATTCCCTCCAGTAATGGTATCAAGAATATATCTATACCAAGGATTAGCGCCTACATAAAAATTGCGGAGAAGAACAGAGGTAGATTGCTTCCTGGTAGATCTATTTTGAGCATTGCAAATTCTATACCAAGCATCTTTTAGATTTTCTCCCTCCCTTTGTTTAAAATTGAGAACTTCATTTTCGGGAGACAATGGAGAAGTTAAAGGACTAGCCATGACGACAAGGCAAGCAAAAAGAAAAGGAGGCGAACGAAAAAGAGAGGGCGAATTAAATGGCAAGGGTGAAGTGGGGGAGAGGAAAACGAGAGGCAAATGGAAAATAATGTAATGCGGGAGATAAGGGTTTGTGATGGATACTTGGTATGTTGACTTTTGGGTAGACTTCCCCGGCAACGGCGCCAGAAATCCTTCTTGCTACCTCTTGAGCACTGCGTTGGTTTTCCCTTGAAGAGGAAAGGGTGATGCAGCAAAGTAGCGTAAGTATTTCCCTCAGTTTTTGAGAACCAAGGTATCAATCCAGTAGGAAGCTACGCGCGAGTCCCTCGCACCTACACAAAACAAATAAATCCTCGCAACCAACGCGATAAGGGGTTGTCAATCCCTACACGGTCACTTACGATAGTGAGATCTGATAGATATGATAGGATAATATTTTTGGTATTTTTGTGATATAGATGCAAAGAAAAATAAAAAGCAAAGTAAAAAAGCAAAGGAAATAACTAAGTGTTGGAAGATTAATATGATGAAGATAGACCCGGGGGCCATAGGTTTCACTAGTAGCTTCTCTCATAAGCATAAGTATTTTACGGTGGGTGAACAAATTACTGTTGAGCAATTGACAGAGTTGAGCATAGTTATGAGAATATCTAGGTATGATCATGTATATAGGCATCACGTCCGAGACAAGTAGACCGACTCCTGCCTGCATCTACTACTATTACTCCACACATCGACCGCTATCCAGCATGCATCTAGAGTATTATGTTCATAAGAACAGAGTAACGCCTCAAGCAAGATGACATGATGTAGAGGGATAAATTCATGCAATATGATAAAAAAAACCATCTTGTTATCCTCGATGGCAACAATACAATATGTGCCTTGCTGCCCCTCATCCTTTGGGAAAGGACACGCAAGATTGAACCCAAAGCTAAGCACTTCTCCCATTGCAAGAAAGATCAATCTAGTAGGCCAAACCAAACTGATAATTCGAAGAGACTTGCAAAGATAACCAATCATACATAAAACAATTCAGAAAAGATTCAAATATTGTTCATAGATAATCTTGATCATAAACCCACAATTCATTGGTCTCAACAAACACACCGCAAAAATAAGATTACATCGAATAGATCTCCACGAGAGAGGGGGAGAACATTGTA
This sequence comes from Aegilops longissima, assembly GCA_021605205.1. NCBI lineage: Eukaryota > Viridiplantae > Streptophyta > Magnoliopsida > Poales > Poaceae > Aegilops > Aegilops longissima. Next base: position 565,491,305 of record CM038677.1, read on the forward strand.
TTGAGATCCAAAAAGAGAGAATAATCCATTTAGCTAATAACTATGGACCCGAAGGTCTAAGGTAAACTACTCACACTTCATCGGAGAGGCTATGGTGTTGATGTAGAAACCCTCCATGATCGATGCCCCCTCCGGCGGAGCTCCGGAACAGGCCCCAAGATGGGATCTCGTGGGTACAGAAGGTTGCGGCGGTGGAATTAGATTTTTGGCTCCGTATCTGATCGTTTGGGGGTACGTAGGTATATATAGGAGGAAGAAGTACGTCGGTGGAGCAACAGGGGGCCCACAAGGGTGGAGGGCGCGCCTGGGGGGTAGGCGCGCCCCCCTACCTCGTGGCTTCCCTGTTGGTTGCTTGACGTAGGGTCCAAGTCTCCTGGATCATGTTCGTTCCAAAAATCACGTTCCCGAAGGTTTCATTCCTTTTGGACTCCGTTTGATATTATTTTTCTACGAAACTCTAAAATAGGCATAAAATAGCAATTCTGGGTTGGGCCTCCGGTTAATAGGTTAGTCTCAAAAATAATATAAATATGAATAATAAAGCCCAATAATGTCCGAAGCAGAAGATAATATAGCATGGAGCAATAAAAAATTATAGATACGTTGGAGACGTATCAAGCCCCCCTCTTTCCTTCTCCCTCTCTCTCCCTTCCCCTTTTCCCTTCTCCGTTGGAAGGAAGGGGGCGAATCCTACTAGGAACGGAGTCCTAGTAGGACTCCCCCCCATGGCGCGCCCCCCTTGGGCCGGCCTCCTCCTCCCTTCCTCCTTTATATACGTGGGGCAAGGGGGCACCCCAAAGCACATCAATTGTTCTTAGGCATGTGCGGTGCCCCCCTCCATAGTTTACCACCTCGGTCATATTGTCGTAGGCGAAGCCGTGCGCGGATCACATCACCAACACCATCGCCATGCCGTAGTGCTGACGGAACTCTCCCTCGACCCTCTACTGGATCAAGAGCTCGAGGGACGTCATCGTGCTGAACGTGTGCTGAACACGGAGGTGTCATACGTTCGGTACTTGGATCGGTTGGATCTTGAAGATGTTCGACTACATTAACCGCGTTATTAAACGCTTCCGCTTTTGGTCTACGAGGGTACATAGACACACTCTCCCATCTCGTTACTATGCATCTCCTAGATATATCTTGCGTTATCGTAGGAAATTTTTTGAATTACTCGTTCCCCAACAAACATCGCACAGGTAACTGACTTATGGATCATTAACGCAAAAAACGCAGACGGGTACGGCATAGAAACCGTGTGTTTTGTGATCTTCTAATGATTAACGCAAAAAACGCACATGGGCACACATGTTAATCAATGCTCAAAGCCCTCAAAGGATGCTCTTACCGACATTGTACGTTAATACTACAAACTTAAAGTACTAGTGGTAATTTGCTCTAATAGTACAAACTTAAACTACTTCTCACATGCTGCCATCGAGGCATGCTGGCCAGACGCCGGCGTTCTCCTTCCCGGCCTTGTAGGCGGCAGCCCATCGTGCTTCGATCTCCTCGAAGCTCTCCTCACCACGGTGTGCGGCCTCTTCTTTCTTGCAGCGGTGGGACTCTCTTTTCTTGACTGCTTTCTGCCTTTTCTGCTCCTTCTGTGCGGCTTTGGCCGCCTCTAGATCCACCACCCATTCGGCCATGGCAGCCTCAAAGTCCGCCCGTGTAACTGTGTGGCTGCCGGTGGCGATGAACTCGGCGCGGCGAGATCCCATCACTTCCTTACCATGTGTGCGGCCGCGGGCGGCGAGGAACGTGGCGCGGAGGGATGCCATCGCTTCCTTACCAGTTACTGTGTGCCGTGGTGCCATGGACAACGCCTGGAGAGAGCTCTAGGACGAAGGGGCCAGGCAGCCGAACAATGCGGTAGTATTCAAGAGCTCAACGACAAACGACAACAGGAATTTGGCTCCCCTTACAATTTTGCTCGTTCATTATAGCACACGGTTCATCTCCGTCGCTTCCGGAAACAGTGTGCGCTGAGCCTATTGTGTGTTGCATTACGATTGTCCGAAACCCCAGCCACGCGGATCGCGCGTGTGCACTGTAGGATGCGCCGCGATCGAACGGCAATCCACGTCCCTCACATCACACCCGTGCAGCTGTAGCTGGATTGGATTTATATGCGCTAAATGCCTAGAAAATGCACATAATCCCCTAAATATGGTAAATGAGCTCGGGAATGTGCCAAATTTGCACACGGTGATTTGCAGGGTGTATGTTCGTCGTAGAAAAAAAACTCCAGGGCAAAGAACGAAGAAAATTTGGATTCCCCTTCAATCTTGGTGATTTCCCTCTCGAAAGCATACAACTTCTTTGGTGATGGTTCGATTTTTGAACGGCGTGCATGACGACATAAGCCAAACCTTCTCAAATTTTTACCAAGGCATGGTGAGGTCATACCATGGCACACCATGCCAGGCGTCATGTTTTTCAAGCATTTATTTCATTTTTCTATAGTTGAAACCCCAATAAACAAATGTTTGTGGTTGACTATTGCCACACATTTCATCGAAATATCTGTCCATTCCTTGTAAAAGGCATGAGAATTTACTAAATGGCACGAGCATGGTTTTTCAGGCCGTTCTTGTGCACCCTTTCATGCACCGATTGTTTGAACTTGAATTATGTGCATTAATGCCTAGGAAATGCATATAATCCCCTAAATGAACCCAGAAAAGTGCCAAATTTGAACACAGTGGTTTGTAGGGTGTATGTTCATCGTAGAAAAAAACTCCTAGACAAAGTACAAAGGAAATTTGGATCCCCCTTCAATCTTGGTGATTTCCCCCTCGAAACCATGAAACTTCCTCGGTGATGGTTCGATTTATTAAAGGCGTGCATCACAACATAAGGAAAACATTCTCCAATTTTACCAGAGCACGATGAGCCCATACCATGGCACCACGCCAGGCGTCATTTTTCCAACCATGTATTTCATTTTTTGTATAGTTGTTAACCCAGTAAACAACGCGTTTATGGTTACCTATTGCCACACATTTCCTTGAAATATCTGCCCATTCCTTGTAAAAGGCATGAGAATGTACTAAATAACATGAGCATGGTTTTTCAGACCATTCTTGTGCACCTTTTCATGCACCGATTGTTCGAATTTGAATTATGTGCATTAATGCCTAGAAAATGGACATAATCCCATAAATATGGCAAATGAGCCCGAAAAAATGTCAAATTTGAACACGTTGCATTTAAGGCGGCAAGTTGATCGTTAGAAAAAAACTGAATGACAAACTAGGACGAAAATTTGGATTCCCCTTCAATCTTGATGATTTCCCTCTCGAAAGCATGGAACTTCCTCGGTGATGGTTCGATTTATGAAGGGCATGCATGACGACATAAACCAAGCATTCTCAAATTTTTACCAGGGCATGGTGAGGTCATGTCATGGCACCATGCCAAGCGTCATGTTTTTCAAGCATTTATTTCATTTTTTCTATAGTTGAAAACCCAATAAACAAACATTTGTGGTTGACTATTGCCACACATTTCATCGAAATATTTGTCCATTCCTTGTAAAAGGCATGAGAATTTACTAAATGGCACGAGCATGGTTTTCGATTTTTTGAACTTGAATTATGTGCATTAATGCCTAGGAAATGCACATAATCCCCTAAATATGGCAAATGAAACCGGAAAAGTGCCAAATTTGAACATGCTGATTTGTAGGGTGTATGTTCATCGTATAAAAAAACTCGTGGACAAAGGACATAGGAATTTTTGACCCCCTGCAATCTTGGTGATTTCCCGCTCGAAACCATGAAACTTCCTCGGTGATGGTTCGATTTATGAAAGGCGTGCATGACGACATAAGGAAAACATTCTCAAATTTTACCAGGGCACGGTGAGGCCATACTATGGCACCACATCAGGAGTCATGTTTTCCAAGCATGTATTTCATTTTTCTATAGTTGTTAACCCAGTAAACGACGTATTTATGGTTGACTATTGCCACACATTTCCTTGAAATATCTGCCCATTCCTTGTAAAAGGCATGAGAATGTACTAAATAGCACGAGCATGGTTTTCTAGACCGTTCTTGTGCAGCTTTTCATGCACCGATTGTTCGAATTTGAATTATGTGCATAATTAATGCCTAGAAAATGCACATAATCCCCTAAATATGGTAAATGAGCCTGAAAAAATGTCAAATTTTAACACGTTGCATTTGAGGCGGTATGTTGATCGTTGGAAAAAAACTGAATGACAAACTAGGACAGAAATTTGGATTCCCCTTCAATCTTGGTGATTTCCCTCTCGAAAGCATTGAACTTCCTCGGTGATGGTTCGATTTATGAAGGGTGTGCATGATGACATAAATCAAACCTTCTCAGCTTTTAACCAGGTCACGGTGAGGCCATACCATGGCACCATGCCAGGCGTCATGTTTTTGAAGCACATATTTCATTATTCTATAGTTGATAACCCAGTAAATGACGCGTTTGTGGTTGACTATTGCCACGCATTCCCTTGAAATCTCTGCCCATTCCTTGTAAAAGGCTTGAGAATTTACTAAATACCACGGGTATGGTTTTTCCAGACCGTTCTTGTGCACCTTTTCAAGCACCAATTGTTTGAATTTGAATTATGTGCATTAATGCCTACAAAATGCACATAATCCCCTAAATATTGTAAATGAACCCAGAAAAGTGTCAAATTTGAACACGGTGATTACCAAGGTTATTGTTCATCATAGAAAAAAAACTCATGGATGAAGTACAAAGGAAATTTGGATTCCCATTCAATCTCGGTGATTTACTAAACACACGATTCATCTCCGCTGCCTCTGCGAACCGTGTGTGTTCACTCACACATGCAAAAGGAAAAAGAAAACCCTCGCCCACTTCATCCCCACCCACTCGCCGTGGACTCCTCCGCAACTCTGCACCTCATCAACTTCTATCGTGGCAGCCACCCTAAGCTTGACTGCTGTTGTCAGCAGGCGTAGCACGGGATTTTGCCCCTACCGCTTTCCGCCGCCTATCTGCACTGACATTCTATACTCTGGTTAACTGGGGTTTTCTGCGGGATTGGGTCGGGGATTTTTTATCATGGAGAAGGTAATCAACTTAGCGAAATATTCACTCATCTCTTACTGCAGTGCGTCCGTCACTGTTAATCCGGCGAAAATCGCCGTGGAATCATTTTTGTTCTAGCTAATTCATGGGTGTTCATTTGTGTGTCCACAGTGTGAGAACAAATCGGGTAAGTGTGGTCGTGGCCAGCCGGACACGGAGTTCTATCTCACCATTCCGGATGACTTCAGGGAGCGCTCGGTATGTTCAATCTCAACCTACCACGGTCGGCATGGCCTAAATTTGTGAACATATACCGTCTGTTGCTAAATTATCTATATATTTGCATCAAATCTTTGTTACATTATCTATTTTTAATTCTATATTTTTGGACTTTTCTTTCATCTATATGTTGATCTATTCTATCAGTTACTCCCATATTTGCATATTGCTCTGTTATTTCAATATATCTAATTTACGATCTTAATTTTCATTTCAAGCAGTACATCCCTTGCTTTGCAAGAATAGGAGTAGAAGGAAATCTTGGGCTTTACTTTGTTGATGACTCCCGGGATGTCATATTGACAACGCAGCATGGATTTACAATGACGGTTAGCGTAAAACTTGATAAAGATGGCCACTCCTACTTTAATGCGGACCTTTGGAGAAAAATGTCTAAGTGTTATGAACTGAAAGCTGGCAATAAAATTCTAGTGCGTGCACCACAGCCAGGTCTAATTAACATGGATGTTTACTTCCCCAACGTCATCGGCCGATCAAAGTCTGATCGAGGTTAGTGTCCTTCCAACTTTCTCCATGCTGTCATATTACTTAGCAAAATCGGGGTATTTGTTCTGACTAATTGGTCACTATTTAAGCAACCTATTGTGATTTCATATTCTTACTTCGTTCCTAGACAGTAACAAATTCTATTTACCAATTTATGTGCACTATATATTCTTCTGCCATGTTCTGAATAAATATACCTTTCCACCTTTTAAGCAGGATACGTTGGATGCATAGTGAACGATATGTATGTTACTAAGCGTACCAAATTTCACTGGAAGGACTTGAAGCATGTCATGAACTTTGTTGATAATCTGACAGAGATAGCACAGTGTATGAACGCTGGATTTTGGATGGAGTTAATTAGACCTATGGTGCACACATTGAACACGACCAATTGTGTGCATAAAACGCTGGTAAAAAGTCTTATTTTAATGTTGATGCTCATAAACTATATATATATATCTTCAAGAATATGTTACAACTTGTTTTTATTCTACATGTCAACAGAAATTGCCCGCTGTAACAGTTCCTGGATCGATTTCCCGGTGTGGTCGAATTACACTTGTGCCTGCTAATAAAGCCAAAGTGATTGCAAGGTAGTGCATTTCCCGTAGAAATGGAACCATTCAAATTAACAAGTTCTTGCTTGTCGTGGCAATGCATCCATATTGGAAAATTGGAGACACTGTTCTACTCATGCTCTACCAAGGCACAGGAGGGCTCTTCCTTTTCACTGACGAGATGCTGAGCCACCATGATCAAGCTGCTTCCAGCGGATAGTTGTGGTTGTTGGCCCTCAGCCTCTTAAAATGTGCTAGTTGTTACTATGTTAAGTATGTAGATATGGACCATATGGTTGTTGGCCCTTAGCCTCTTAAAATGTGATAGTTGTTGCTATGTTAAGTATGTAGATATGGACCATATGGTTGTCAAAACCGTGTTACGAAGATCCCCCTTTTGTCGACTAGTGTAACCACTATATATATGTTACTCAAATGTTGTTACCCAAGTTCTTAAATTTTCATGAAAAGTATTAGTATCGTACACAGTTCATTGAGTTTAAGCGGGTGCCCGATGTCCAGAAGGCATTTGCATATTAACTATCCATATTGCAAATTCACACACATGTTAACATAAGGAAACGTATGTGTAACTTACTAATCATCACACACGAGTACTTGTAGACGCATCATGTGCGATACTCCTAGCCACCGCAAGCAACTAATTTGCATTTTTCAAAGATTTTGTACACACAGGATCGCACACGAACTAACTGTATTAACCATCTGTGTTGTAATTTGTCATCGCAAATAGTTCATTCGAGTCGGCTGTTTGCCACGTATCACACACATCTTGTTTACACGACTCATTTGTGTTCTTTTGGCTCATCGTAAATAGTTCATCCATGTGAACTGTATGCCGCATATCACACACATCTTGTTAAGTTGAACCGTTTCTATTGTGTTCACTAATCGAAAATAGTTCGTCCGAGTGAACCGTATGCCATGTATCGCACACACATTTATATGGCTGCCCGTTTCTGTTGTTCTGCCTATTGCAAACAATTCGAATGGATTAATCGTGTGCCCTGCATTGCACACGCAACTAAAATCTGAAACGTGTTTGATGGCTCTGCCGTCGCAAATGTTTTGCACCATTTTTGATGGGTTTTTTACACCACCGTTTGCGATCATTGCATCACACACAATTTCGTCAAAGGGTCTCTCATCGTAGTGTCGCGTTAGCAGTATCCTGCAGTAGTGGATGTTTCACACATGTGGCAGACCAGTCTACAAAATATATCATAAAATTGAGATAAACGACAAAAGGATTTTTCAAAACAAGAATATTTCAGTAATGCTAATAATCTATTGAGTCATGTTTTAATTATCCATCAAAAAATTTATGAATACTTGTGGAATTTGGTAAGTTACGAAGGATTTGTTTCAAAAAGATGAAATGATTCCCATATGATTTAATAGTTTTCTTAAATATTGATACTTCTGATTTTCTTTCAATTTCCTATTTTAATATTTCTGATTTTAGTTGTGAAAGGTTCAATTGGAAATGTTGAAATGTATTTTTTTCGTAAAAACAAACTTTCGTACCTATATAGCACATCTTTTATATTTTGATTGTTCTTTTCAAACTTTTGAGCTTTTAATAGACCTACTTCAATTCATCTACAACCCACACCCCTTCTATTTATTCGATTTTGTGGTAAACAATGATGATCCGGTTGTCATGTGTGTCGTGTGAAAGGGTTGCAATGTCACTATGAAAATACTTTCAATGAGCCAAATACCAAACATAAATTATTTTCACATCTAATGAAGCAAGGATTTTTGGTATGAAAGTCAATGGACCAAAATTACATTTCATCGTTACTTAGGAGAGCAAAGATATATAATGTTTCCCTTTTAGAAGTTAATATTATTATTTGGACGGGTGAAGAGAATGTATTACCTGTGTTTCACATATTAGGATTGGCTTAAGTGAGACTTTATAAAGTTTGAACAAATTTATATTAAAAACTATCAACATCTACACCAAATAAATACAATAAGAAAAGATATTCCTTAATAAGAACTGTCTATATTGATTTGGTATTCTGAATGTTGATGTTTTTTTCTCAAAACTTGGTCAAACTTTGAAAGGTTGACTTATGACCAAACTAAAATGCAAAGTAAGAAAAGAAATTGGGAGCATTGAATTACCTAAGAAACCAGTAGCGGAAGTTGGTGACAACCAAAGAATAGTCACTTATCACATAGAAAATATTGTTGTGCTATCCTATGAAACTAAACTGATTTCCATGGAGAACTAACATATAGGTGGTGTGGCTAGGAGGATAGTTGTACCCATCTTCCCCTTGCACACTAGAGAACAAATTTTAGATGTGACGTCTCGTATGTCTTATGAAAAAAAAATAGCAAGCTACAATGAAATCGTTAATCTTTAAACTCATTTGTTTTGTATTTGGTTATCATTGTACAAGTATATGCATGTAGTGATGGTATATATATGTGCACTAATAAGGTACACCTGCATTGCATAGGAGTTTTAATAACCAAAGTATTAGTAAATAGGGTCTTTTACATTTGTGTCCCTAACTCGAACCCATTACTCAAATTTACCCATAATTTCGAAGTATACTCAAATTTACCCCTCTACCGTTAAGTAACCTTATAGAAATGCCCTTCCATTCTGTTTCCGTTCGGTCCAAAGGGTTTGAGCGTCTACGGGGCGTTTATTGGACATTTTCCCCATGCCTCCCTGTGTCACTTATAACTAGGACCTAGTTAAAAAGTTAAAAAGGAAAAACTCTTTTTGTCACCCCTCTCTCACACACACTTACATGTGGGCCCCAAAAAATAGAGAAATAAAAAAGAAAAAATCCCTCCTACCTCTCTCCCTACCTCATGGCCTCTCTCTCTCACCTCCTGTGAGTGCCGGCTGCCCTGGAGCGTGCGCTGCCGCTGCTAGCTACCCACGTGCTGCAACCCTCCCTCCATACCATCCTCCCTCCCCCTCCCTCCCTCTTTCCCTCCTTGTGCACATCGCCACTATCACCGCTACCTTCTTCTCTGCGCGGCCAACGGCCTCCTCGGGCTCAACCTCCTTGTCCAGAGGCTCCGCCAAGATCTTTGTGCCCTCCCTGCCGATCAAATTAACGTGAGGCGCCTCCATTAGTCCGTGCCATTTCCGTCTTCCTTACCTTCGGCCGGCCACCATCTCGCCCTGATCTGCCGCTCTAGTGAGTGTCGATTGCCCCTTGTTTTCCTCGGCAACTGGACTTGGTCTCGAATCTCCTAGCGCCTTCCTTCCAAGTTACGCGCCCTCGAGCCATCCTTACCGCGACGCCATGTTTTGCCGATCACCTTCATTGTGCTGGATGTCACTCTGCTCTTTCTCGTCGTACATGTTGGACGTGCGCAAGCACCGAGGCCTCGCTCGACCGCGGACCACCCCTCTGCTTCACTCCCGTGCGCCACCGTGTTCGCCACCATGCGTGCTTGCTCGGCCCAACACCAGCGCGGCCATATTTGAGCAGGTCAAGCCACTACCAGTGACCTCGCCGCCACGTGGGGTTGTTAGATTAGGGTTAATCTTTTTTTGCGAGTCAGATTAGCATTAATCTATGATGTAGGTATTGATTAGTTAATTAATCTATCAATAGCATATTAAATCAACCTAAAATACTAATCTATAACAAGTGGGCCCAATCCCCTGTTGACCCTGTCAACTGCTGACCGTTTGACCCTGATAGTGGGTCCCACGTGTAAGTGACACATGGAGGCAGGGGCAAAATGTCCAATAAATGCCCCGTAGATGGTCAAACCCCTTTGACCGGACAGAAACAGAAGGGCATTTCTGTAAGGTCACTTAACGGTAGAGGGTTAATTTTAGTATGCTTCAAAATTAGGGGTAAATTAGAGTATTTGGTTCAAGTTAGGGCCACAAATGTAAAAGTCCATAATAAATATTGGCATGCCACATTATAGCATGTAAACATGTAAGTTTAAAGTCATATATGCATGACGGACATGTAGATTTTAATTCTCGTAATTAATTCTATTCAAAATCAAATTATAGCTATCAAAAAACCAAAGAATAAATGGTATAATACTACATGAACTCACGCGAATATATCCAACATATTTGTCTTTAGATATCTTGTATGACATTTTTGAGTAGCTAGTATGGCATCTTTAACGACAATTGGATTTTTATGAACGTGTTGTCATAGCCTTCAACAAAAACATTATAAATTAAAGTGTGACTTACAATTATTTTAGAAGATTTTCATTGAAGGAGGGGATGTTAAAGTATGGAAGAGTCTAGAACAAACAAGAAGTGTCTATGATGTGAGGCTTATGCATATTGTTCATCGTAAATCATAAAGTAAAAAAACCAAACAGTAATTCATTTAGAATAAAATATGAAATACTTTAGAACAACGGAGAAATGTCTGCGTTTTGAGATTTTTGCATATTGTGCAGTGGAGAGCATAAAGTAAAAAAAATAAAGAATGACATTCATTTTAAAAAAGGATTTGATAATTAAAACATAGAAAGTTCCAGAACAAAGAAGAAGTGCTTGTGTTTTGATCTTGTGCATTATGTTTAAGGTTGACCATGAAATCCACTAGATTCTACTTGTGGTGGAATCCGGTGGAGTGAAGATGAAGCGTTTGCATTTGCTACGTATGTAGCGTCAAATTGGCTTCATCAAATAACCAATATTCAAAATTATTTGTATGGTCTATAGGGGCATAATGCCCCTAGTTATAGTGCATGTTGTTTTCCTTTTCAAGTTGATTTCCTCTAGCTCTTACGTGCACAAATATTTGCACACTTCGGTACTCACCCATGAGATGTGAGGCGACCCACTTTCTTAAACTTGGATAGTTGTTGAGGCTGGACAGCAAAGATGCATTGCATGCACTACAGATCCCCTCCGCTTGTAGTGAAGTTTGAGGATAGTTTCAACCAACAAACATAAACAACATGTACATGTGACACAAGATTTAATGTGGAAAAACCTCCTCAAGTTGAGTAGTAAAAAACCACGGCTGTGACCATCCGGTCCACATAGCTTCACTATAAGAATAATGAGCACAAAGTCTTCTCCAGAAACTCTCTAAAGAGATTTACAAAACACTCTCCAAGCCGTTGCGTGTTAGCGCACCCGTTTTCCGCTGGACTGCAAATTCTTTTTTTCTTGTTTCGGTGGGAAGAGCAAGGGGCATTGTCCTTGAAATCCTTCAGTGGTTCGAATCCACATCTGAACTCTTTTTCTTATGCCGCTCCGCGAGCAAGGAGCGTCGCGAGGAGAGCGAGAGAACGAAGTGGGCTTTGGTGATGTCGGAATTTATGCTTGCCCAGCACCTTTTGTTTTATGGACTACGACCAATTTCACCTCAGATCATGGTCAAGTCATAACTGAGTGGATAAAGTTCTCTCAAGGACCTGCAAAATTCTCTAATGCAGATGATCAAACGTTGCTTCAGATGTGTATGAGAAGGAAGCGTCTCACATGACTCTTAGATAGAAACCAGCATAGTCTATAAATTAGCATGAACAATTTATTGAACTTGATTGCACTCATAAAGCGAGCGTGAATAGAGCAGCGAAAGAAACCCACGAAACGGAGCGGTTATTTTTCCTGACTAGCAAATGAGTAACAACAACCACAAGAGGCAAGATTTCAGCAAAGTAGAGTTTACACATCTTCTGCCCAGTGTTTTGCAAACCGCTCTTATACCACTCAATAAAACAACATCGAATTTGGCAGACAAGTAGACACACGATTTCTTGAGATCTCCTCAAAATTTCAGTCCAATCGGACCCCGTTTGCCTACCCAAAATGTTCATCTCTCAAAACTACTTTGTTCTGAAACTGCAGCTGTTCGAGCTGACAAAATCACTCTCAAATCTAATGCTCCACTGACCCAATCCTGATCGAAGTACATACTCAAAGTAAGGAACGAGTGGTGCCAATCCAAGCACGTTTGAGCCTTCAGTCACCAGCTTGACTGTCTAGTTAGATGCAACAAATCTGAACATAACGCAGAGTAAATGGTCCCGAGCACACATGTGCTCGATATCAGCTGCGTCGGTCAATGCATATGGATCTGGGCCATTATTGTTTATTGGGAATTATGGGCTAGCTGTAAATGCGAAGTGGCAGAAATACGTATGCGACAGCGGTGGGGTCATGGGCCAGAGTAGCGGCAGGTGGGACGGAGTTCTGGGCGTCCGTTTACCGTCGGTGAGCTGGGCCACGGATCGGAATCGGTGAAATGTCTAATCCGTGGCTCCGAAAACGAATTGAATGCAGGGGCAACCTCTTCTCCCCCATCGCAGGCGTCATCTGGAAGCTGAGTATAGAGAGAGAGAGAGAGAGAGAGAGAGAGAGAGAGGATAGCAAGCAGAGGCGGCAGAGGGCGTTGGAGTTCGTGCTGCAACCAATCGGAAGGTATGTTGATCCATAGATAATAGGGGAGCCTGTTTTCTGATCTACAGATGGCCGAAACCTGAGCCTTTTGCTGTATCAGATCCACTCTGACTGAGGAGGTTGGGGAGAGACTGCGGCCGGCGGGGTCGCCGGCAAATGGTAGTACGAGGAAGGTGGTCGAGGTGGCACAAGAGCATCCCAGGTTAGTGAGTGGTGAAGGTCGAATCTCGGAGACGCCTGCAGCGGCGGTGGTGAGAAGGGAGAGCTTGCCTCCGACCTTGGATCTTTCAACTGGAAAGATGAATCACAAGGCCCCTGTCTCGAATAAAAGGTTAGGAAAACTCAAGCTAATTCCAGCATGAATGGCCGATTTTAGATAAATGGATTACATGGTTGTAAGATCGTACAGATTGTTACAATTAGTTTCTTAACCTAGCGATTCTGTGCTAGCAATATACAGATAACTAGTTGGATGTGCACATGTTTAGTAGATTCGGGTAATTGACAGAAATTGTGTGAATGGTTTGTCCATCGGATTGACGCCTCTGAGCAGATCCACCGTCCCGCAGGAGGTGAAGGACAGTGAAATACCCAGCACGGTGAAGGAGCCAATCCATTACCCAGTCACCTCGGCGGGGGAAGCACTCGGCGGCGTGGCGCAGATCTGCGCAACAGAATGGGGAGTGAGGTTTCACTGCAAGCATTTGCGCAGTCAATTAAATAGATCGACCCTAAAATCCAGGCTGGACAAGAAGGTATGAGACAAATCAATTATACTAGAAATAAAAAAAAATCAGACTAGAAATTTGAGGGCAAAAATATGGATTCGATCAGTAGGCATGTAGATGAATCTTTGTCCTTGGTTCTGGATTTATAGGTATTCACATGGAAATTGTGTGTGCAGCCTGAATGTGTGAATGTTGTATGGACGAATAACAAGCTCCACAATAGAAAGAGATCGGCAGGCAGTCAATGCCAACAACTACAACAAGCGACCACGTGTTGCAAATTATAGTGTGCAAGACATTATCCAGTTATCCACCAAATTAATCAGTTTGCAAGGAGAAGCTTCATGGAAATAGTGAAATGTATATCGACCGCCCCGATGATGGAATCACCAGTGTTTTCGGTAAATGGCGAGACAAACTCCCCGAACGAAAATATGTTTTCCAGTCTAGCTTCCAAACAAACCCATGGGGTATGGGTGCGGTTTCCTACCCACTGCAGCCTTTTATTACAGAACTTATACTTCAGTTCTTCGGTTTGTCTTCCAGCCAGGAACTATCCAGGCAAGTTACCATGCCGAAAATTTGAAGTCTTCAACACACTACCCATTTTCGCGATGTTTTTCACCTTGAACTGTTACGCCATTTTGCAGGAACTTCATTGTTCATGGGGTACCAAGGTTTATAAGGATAACCGGGGTTGCTCCCAAAGAACAGATGGGCGGAAAGACTCTAATTGATGATGAGATGATGTCAGTCATATTACGTCGCTTTAGCCAACTAGACCGAGACTCGTGTTACCTCTCGTGGCGTCACCTGATTGAACCTGAGTTCTTGGTGAGAATCTTTTGACTATACTACCCACCATCTGGCTATTCAAGCATCCAGACGTCCTTTTGGAATAAACGTACAATTATGTTATTTTGCAAACGCTCGTGTTATCAGATTAAGACTACATCGAAACAGTATCCATTCAGAAAACAACTAGCAGCTGGCTCTGTTAAGTACGACCTTACCTCCGTACAGATGGTATGCTCCAAAATAACATTCACATCACATACCCTATGTAGCCCCTTCATGTAATGTTTATGACTCATGCCTTCAAATTTTGCGTACTTGCAGTTCTTCACTATTGTGCCACGTCGGCAAGGCTGGATGATCATCTTCTGGGGCTACGTGATGTCCAGGGTGTTGACTGTTGTTGATCCGAAGTATGATACCAAATGCCCAGCACCACCTACTGCCTGGCATGACGCAGCCATTGTGTGGAAGCTCCACGAGGTGTTGTTCCATGGATTCAATGAATTTCATGCATGATAGCCAACAAGCAAGGATGAATGGTCCATCAAGTTCCCGTCACTTTGTGACACGGCATTCAGTCGGTAATGCGCGTGCCACACCCATATTCAGGAAGCACACATCAAGTACTCTCATAGCCCTAACACTATCGTTTTTATGGTTGCCTGCAGTGAATAAAGCGGAGCTTCTGTCATGCACATCGGCCGACACTTTGATGGCCTCGAGCTCATGCGTCCGCTTACGAAGGTACTGATCGACTAGCATGTACTTATACCACCAACATTACTGAATACAAATAATTTTAGGTCTCACCATAATATCCTCATTATCAATGCACAGCAAAATGTTTCTGAAATTAAGCGTGAAGCCCTCCACGAATGCCTCAAGATCCTGGGGAACTACACTTCACTTGCCTTGAAGCACTGTGGCGGGTGCTTGCACCGTCGGACTCTGCCTTTGAATTTGAACCCACTGATGCAGAATGAACTGTCGCCGTCTAGCTGCGCATTCTATTATCGCCCCTGTTAGAAGTTAACTCTTTAGTGTCCGAGCAAATCCACGATGAGCTTTGAAATTAGGCTTTCAATGCTGTGCTGTGAAAGACCTTGGATTTTCCTTCAGTGTCATGCCAGTACCGAATGTACTTCTGCTATATCTTTTGCACTCCCTACACCACCTCTCCCACTACCCCTGTGTGTTTGCAATGTTTATCTCAGCAATCCTGAGTGCGATGTAGCAGAATAGCAGTAATGTACTTGACTGAAAATCACAAGCAGTCCAACATCTGGGAATCACCATCTTTGATCAGCAGAAAACTCATCATGCCAACATGATGCTTTCGCATAGTGCAGAGCTCCAAATTCTATTTTAGAGTTACAATAAAATTTACATACTTAAATGAATTTTATAACCTGTTTGGCAGTCACTTTGTCAAGAATTACATGGGAATGGGTGAGGTAAAGAGGATCAGTGTTCAGGGATGAGTTAGATTTATGCGGTGATGGATTAGGTATGAACCGTGTATGGAAAGGAAGATTGCCATCTGCACCGCGCAGACTCGATAAATGGGATCCAGTAAACGACGCTAGAACAGAATCCCAGTGTCGAGGCTCACGACGTGCGGGAAATCCGAGCCGGTTGCCAAGCAACAGACGGCGTCATCACTAATGTTGGCCAGATGTGGGCCATCGGCCCTGTAGTAAAAATAGCAATACTTAATGCATACGCTCGTCCATACGTCCTGCAGTGGGAATCTCTTCGCACTTCGACGGAATAGTTAAAGAGCTTACGTGTGCTCGGGCTCATAAGAGCATTTTCGGACATAACCTCCACTTCTTCTTCTTCCTCTCTTCTCTCAGGTTGTGTTCTTTCGTGTGTTCTCTCAATCTCACAAAAATGGCAAGCCACACAACAACAGGGTTAGAGTAGCTAGGGTTTTCTCCTTGCTTCGCTTCCTTTGAAAGCGGTCTGAGCCGATGGATGCGTCGAAGATCAACGACTCATGCGTGTTGAACTTTTGGGCTGACTAGCAAGATGCCCGTGCGTTGCACGTAACATCAAAATGCATTTGTATGAGTAGTTTATCTTGTAAGAGAAAAGAATGAACTAAGGAAGACATTGTTTGCAAATATGGAGAGGGGTATGTGTATTTTTTTTGCAAAAATTGACATAGTTTTCTTCTTATCCGTCAAATATAAATCGAACGGCCTATATTGCAGGATGATAGGCACACCATCATCATCAACTCTGTTTTTTTAAAAGTAAAGATGTAGGGCTGCCAACAGTCCTCCATATGAAGGGACTTAGCCTAACAACATTTACTTTATAGACTCGAAGAAAAAACAGTTATACTTCAAAGCGACATCTGTTGCCTGGAGTTTCGCGTGACACACAGGATTCTTCGTGATTTGTTTCACTTCGAGGACCGCGAGGAAGATGTCGATCGGCAGGTTGAACAGATAAAGAGGAACCGGCATTTGTTTTGTGAACCGGGAAAGGAGAAGTTGGATTACCCGGTTGATTACTTAAAGTTTCAGCTTATATTTTTTGGTTAGTTTGGTTATGTGACTAATCGTGGTATCCACTATTACCATCCCCGAATATCCTCTGTGCGCCCTAGGACGATGTTAGTACTGACTTAATTAGAGCAGCCTTTTCTAATCTTGTTGTGCTCACCATTTCCCATAGTAGTTTTTTTCCAGGGCATAATGATCACGTACGTGGGAAAATACCAATCAGTTTGGCCATGTAAGCTCAAGCAGGTCGAGCACTTAGCAGAGAGGAGGGGAAAAAACAGAGTATCGTATCTCCTCCGGTCCGGTCAACTGCCGCTGCTGCTGCTTGAGGGGAGAACACACCTCCTTAGCTTGATTAACTTTCTTCTTACTTCTTAGATTGCGCGAGCTCACCCGCACTGCCGCTGCCACTAACAAAAGGTGTCTCTCATGTAAAAAAAAGTGTCTCTAGCATGGTGTTTCCTACACTTATTGGCTCACAGAGAAGGATAGTTGATATGGGCGCCCCTCTTTCTCGTTTTAAGCGAGACAGAGGGAAGCCTCGCGTCGGGGGGAGCCCCACATGAGCCCGACCAGCCACGCGGGAGGTCACGGCCTTTTTTTTTTTTTTTTTGCTTCATTTTTATACTTTTCCTTATACTTGAAAATATTCCACACACACAAAACACATTTGAAAAATCTTGAACAAGTATTTAAATGTTGATCACTTATTAATATTTTTGAATAAGCATTCGGACAACATTGAACGTGTATACAAAAAATGTTGATCACTTATTAATATTTTGGACATATACGAAAATGTAGAGTGAAAACAAAAATAAACATAAGAAAAACAAAAACAAAAACAAAAATGGAGAAGAAAAAAGAAAACCAAACAAAAAATAAAGAAGAAAAAATAAAACCAAACAAAAAATGGAGCAGAAAAAAATGTTTAACATGTACAGTGTATTAAAATGTTTGCAGCACCGGAGGATTAAATATGTCGGGCTCTAGTGGATTTCACGAACATGGTAGTACCGCACTGGTTTGTAGCACTACATATCGTCCCAGAGACCTAAGGGCTAACTTCCCCGTTTTCTTCCCATTTGTTTTAAAATCGTAATTGGGCCGGCCTGGTGCGAGACATCCCATCGTGCCTCGCTTAATAGGCAGATCCTATTTGACGCCCGCAGGCGTCAAAAGGACGAGCCTTCGCTGAAGCTCACTACATGGAGGGCCCACGTGCGGATTTGCTTCGCTGCTGTTTTCTTGTTTCTTGCGGGGTATTTTTTCGTTTTTCTTCTGTGGTTTTTTACTTCCAGTCTTTTCGCTGTTTTGGCCGGTTTTCAACTGGTTTATTCCGGTTTTTATTTTTTTAATGTTTTGGTTCCTTTTTTCCTTCTTTTTTTATTTTATGTTTCCTTTTTTATTTCCTGTTTCTATTCTTTCTTCTCTTTATTGCGTACTATATAAAAAGTTCACCGTGTATTACAAAAAATTAATTTTATTAAGAAAATGTTAGTTGTACACTATAAAACAGTTCACCTTGCATTATAAAATGTTCATTGTGTACTACAAAAATGTTCATCATAGATTATTAAATTGTTCAACGTATATTAGAAAATGTTCATTGTGTATTTAACTTTTATTCCTTGTATATTAAAATTTTGATCAACGCATATTATAAAATGTTCATTTTGAATATAGTTTTGTTCAGTATGTTTTCCAAAAAAATTCACTCTATTTTTAATTTTGTTTAACGTATATCATAAAAATGTTAAATGCTTTTTTTAAGGATTTACCACTGTACTTTCTACTTTAAGAGTGGCGCTGCTTTTAGGTTGTTCGAGCTCGCTAGCTCGGCTGGCTAGCCTTGCAAGGATCCAGCATATGAGGTCGTGTGTTCGATCCCACGCCTTGGATTCTTTTGTTTAGATTAGACTTTTTGCTTACCGCGTGATAATTGGGCCGGCCTGCGTGCGCGTCGCTTCAGCGAAACCGTGACGATTGGACGCACGCGGGCGGCATATAGGAGCTCTCCGCTTAACGCGAGAAATAGCATTCGCAAGTTTTTTTTTTTGACGCTAATAGCATTCGCGAGTTGGTATAATGCACCGGGCAAGAGTGATGGCCCGGCTCATGTAAACATGTGGGCATGAGAGTGTAGCTGGTTTGACGGGGACGACTAGTTGGCGAGCGCTCGCGCGCTCTCAGTCGCCGCCATGTGTCGGGCTCTGGGCGCTTCCTTTGAATTTTATTATTTTATTTTTTCCGCACGTGTTTTTGGCTTTTTGATTGTTTTTTTGCTTTTTTGGTTTTTCACCCGTCTTCATTAGCTTTTGGACAAAAACAATTTTCAAAAAAACAATTACGCGAAAACATGACCATGTTTTTTTTTTGCTTCGACGAGAGGCACTGCTTTCTCGAGAGCTCTCGGAAATGGAAAAAGACATGTTTTTTGTTTTTTTTTCTTCCGCGAGAGGCATGGTTGTGCTTTCGTGAGAGGCATGGTCGTGCCTCTCTGAAACGGGAAAAAAAGCATTTTTTGTTTTTTCTTTCCGCGAGAGGCACGGCCGTGCCTCTCGGAAACGAAAAAAACGTGTTTTCTGTTTTTTTTCCTTCCACGAGAGGCACGGTCGTGCCTCTCGGAAACGAAAAAAAACACGTTTCTATTTTTTTTCTTCCACGAGAGGCACGGTTTTACTTCCACGAGAGGCACGGTTTTGCTTTCGCGAAAGGCAAGGTCGTGCCTTTCGGAAACAAAAAAAACATGTTTTTTTCCTTCCGTGAAAGGCACGGTTTTGCTTCCGCGAGAGGCACGGCCGTGCCTCTTCTGGAAAGGAAAAAAACATGCTCCCGGTTCGGTTTTCCGTCCGGTTTTTTTCGTAAAAACCTATCAACATGCGGTCAAGTTTTGAAGATCTCGACGCGGGGAATCCAATGACGAAAACTGTTCGAGATTTGGACGCACGGTTTAGGAGATAAAACGTTTTGAATAAACAGATGTATGAAAAAGGAAAAACTCCTAGGTTGGAACAAGTGACGCGCATGCAGTGCACCACTTGTCGCAACCTGAGAAGGAGGGAGTAATCTTTGAAAGGAGTACTCCTTAATTAGCGATTTCATGGTTTGACAGGTTTTCGTTATGTTTTTTTTTCTCCACTTGTGTTTGCATGGTTCTTTTTGTTTCTAGTTTCTTTACTCTTTTCTAACTAATATACACATATTTTTAAGAATTGGCAAGGAGGGTTCTTTCGAGTTGTTGCTCTTCGGAGGTGACAGTGACCGATGTTGGTCGAAACGTGGCCTTGTTAGACTTCTTAGAGCAGGCTCTTTTGCTTTGTGGTTGTTTTGTGATCGTTCGAGTTGGAGTGGTTCTTGCTTCCCACTGGGATGTGGTGGGAGCTTCTTGTATCTTATTCTCTATCTTCTATAAAGCTAAGGCACATAATTTGTGTGCTCTCCAAAAAAAGTGGATACTTTTCAATTTGTGAACATCCTCTAGAATTGATGAATATATTTATAAGCGAATACTACCTCTGCAGAATAATTTGAATTAAAAAAATGTTTAATATTTAGTTACAGAGGTAGTATGTTTTAATATAAATATTTTCCAATTTGTGAACATTTTTACAATCAGGATTACTTTTCTAAATGAATATTTTAAAACCATTAAATATACCAATGAGCATTTTATAAAACTCATGATTTTTAAATCCATTAACTTTTCAAAACCTTGATTTCTTTTGAATTCATGAAATTGTTTTTGCAACAATAAAATTTCATGTCAAAAGGCTTGTAACCGTTTTTTTGGAGCCACCTAAAGTGATTTTTTAAAATCAAGTTTTCCTTGAAACCAAATGGCGTTGATTCTTTTCTGCAACAAGAATGATACATGGCCCGGCCCATGCGGGCATTTTTCTCAACGGCCTATTTGGGCATTTTAGTGGCATTATGTCCGCCAAGGGCGACGAGTAGGGATTCTTCGCATGCTCTTCTTCTCTTATGGGCATGCACGAAAGGTAGAGGGGTTCTTTTTGAGAAAAAGGCAGAGGGAATCCTACACCACTACAACCTCAATGAAATATGATGCTTTGCAATTCCATCACTGTCCTTAAGTGACTGTTGCAACAGAAGTGTGGGATTTTTTGGCATCGTAGTTCGTCGGTTCTAGAACTTGAGGTTTGTTGTCGGCCTAATTGGCAGTTGTGGATGGTGTCAAGTTGATGCAATCCGTGGTTGTCGTGTCTTGTTGCTTTTCTGCATGTGAACTTTTACCGCGGTAGTATGACGATAAATGGGTCGGTTGCTTGCCTAGCACGGAGAGCGTTTCTGATGAACTTCACTTCACACCTAAAAATCCCGATTGGAAAGAGAGAAACTTGACACGCTATAGTGCAACTTATCTATCAAGCCACACTTCTTTACTTCAAGATAGCGCATTCCACACTTCTTTACTTCGCTATAGAAGTAGGATCCCAGCCCACAATACAATCAGTAGTTTACTTAACTGATATAAAGTGCTCTCAGTCATAGCGTGTTCAACAAACTTTATGATTTTACCCATTCAAACTACTTTTTGAAATCTTTGAGGTCATTTCAGCTTGTGCAAGTATGTACCTCAATTTGTCACCGAAGTTTTGAAAAAATATTAAGATGCAAAAAAATGAAGGTAGAGTCGACAATTTTACAAGTCTTCCTATAACTTGAGTTTTCTTGGTCTTTTTTTTGAAAACAGGGGCAAAAACTTTGCCTCGTCCATTAAATAAGGAGAAAATAGAGTTTGTTACAACAAACATCCAAGTACAACATGAATGACTGCTCTAGCAAAATAAGTGACCCTAGCTTATTTGCCCCGGCAGAGATCCAAAGGTTCGCCTCGGCCTTGATGGTGTTGAGTATGATTGGCGGTGGAGAGCTCTTGCGCCAAAAGATTCTTGCATTCCTCTCGTTCCAAATTGCTCACGAGACAAGCATGGTGAGAGAAGCCTTGGACTTTCTGTTGGGGGTGCCCACGACACTTGTACTTGCCCGCCACTCCTCCACGGATTCCATCAAGTGCCAAGAGGAAGTGTCCATGCCAACAATGTTAAATTTTGCAGTGACCAGAATCCGAAGCCTCAGGGTGTAGTGGCAATCGAAGAAAAGGTGAGACCCACATTCTTGCACCCTCTTGCATAGGGGGCTCAGACCGCAATTTGGCCAACCACGCTTGGCCAATCTATCGGTTGTACAAATTCTATCCTGGAGCGCTAGCCAAGCAAAAAACTTGACCTTTGGGGGGGGGGGGGGGCAAACTTTCCAAATCACTTGGTCCACGGGGGAGAGCACCATGCCCAGGAATTGCGCCTTATAGGCAGAGGCCGCCGTGTAGAGCACACGTGTCGTATGCTTCTAAAAGATGTCACCGTCGGTGAGTCAATCAAGATGGACCTCATGCAAAAGCATACAAAGGGTGAAGAATTGCCTAATATGCTCAGCGCTGACCGCGGTGGGAGGTCTGATCTTGAGTATCCATGCGTTATCGTTGAGGGCCTCCTGCACCTTCCAATTTTTCCATGAAGAGACCTCTAGGATGAGAGGAGCAATATCTTTTGGCTTGCGACCAAGAAGCCAAGGAGAAGCCCAAAAGGGGGTCTTTGCATCGTTACCAACGGTGATGGTGGTTGAGGGATAGAAAATTTTTAGATCCTCCTCGTCGCATGGGTTTCCATTCCCACCCACATTTTCGTGGCCTCCTTCCATTCATACCAAGGCCACCACAACCGCAAAGCCCGCGCAACCTTGCTAGTGTTGAGGACCCCAAGCCCACCATACCATGCGGTTGGCATACAATCTCCCAATTAACCTTGCATTTTGCCCTCATTGTCTTATCCGATCCGGACCAAAGGAACGCCCTCTGGAGCTTGTTGACGCTGTGAAGGATGCTTGGCGGGATGACGAGAGGCGTGATGACGTGGATCAGTTGGGAGGTGGTAACAGACTTGACAAGAGCCGCACGTTCAACGATGGTGATGTTTTGACCCTCGTAAGTTGTCAATTTGCTCGCCACTTTATCAACAAGGAATTGTTGATCAACCAGCTTGAGATTCCAAACTGAGAGAGGGAGCCCCAAGTAACGCGAAGGAGGTTCTAGTTGCGGGCATTGGGTGATGTGCATCAAATCGAGGTGATTGCAACAAATAGAGATCATCGAACTCTTGTGAAAGTTGGTGCAAAGTCTAGTGACTTCCCCAAAGCCTCTCAAAATAGCCGTTAGATTGTCAACATCTCTTTTGATCGGAGCTATGAACACGGGCGCGTTGTCCGCGTAAAGAGAGGTCCGAACCATGGCACCCCTTTCACAGATCTTATGAAGTAACCCCTTTCTCGTCACCACGTTGAGGATTTATTGTAACGGGTCAATAGCAATGACGAATAGAAGAGGGGAGAGGGGGTCCGAGTATTATGCACGCCTGGGGTCCGAGTAGTATTCTTTACTCGAATTGCGGGAACGTTTTTCTGGTTGAAACTTTGAAAATCAGCCGTTTTCACACTCCGATAACGTCAACATATCATCGTTTAACTCCTCGCCCTAACCTATACTACTAATCTCAGTCAGTAGAGCAATTCACTGCACCTGCATCTATGGGCTAGTAGCGCACTTCACAATGCCACCAGCGACGCGGCGCACAACGCCACGGCGGTGGCCACGTAGTTCGTGGGCCGACCCGCTGCCCTGCACGCAGAGCTCTTCCCATCCGCCTCACGTCCAGGTGTCGTCGCGTTGCCACCCTTGGCGCCGGGCGCGCTCGCCGCGGGCTCTGCGTCGGGCGGGGTCTCCTCGACGGGGGGCTGCGCGCTGAAGATCGCCTCCGGGAGCAGCACCCTGTCGATCTCGTACACCGCCATGGGCGCGATCCCGTACAGGGTGCCGAGGATCTTGGCGTTGGCCCACCTCGACAGCAAGCGGATGGCCCCCGCGTCGTACGTCACGTTCACCATGTACATCCCGCCGGCGAGCGTCGTCACCGGGTTGACCCTGCTCAGACCGTCGAACTCCTTGAGCGCGTAGTGCTTGGCCAGCGCGTGGTACATCATCAGGTTCTTGAGCTGGTGCTTCTTCAGACCCGGCAGCACCTGCAACGCTTGCCAACATCCTATCAGATCGAGACGATGGTATGATTATTTCTTGTGTGATGAAAAATGAAGTTACCGACGGGTGGACGGCGGCGAAGGCCCTGTCGGCGGGGGCGAAGATGGTGATGCCGTGGTGGGTCCGGTAGGCCTGCTTCTCGAACACCTCCACGAGGTTGGTCTGATTGAGGTACCTCAAGAAGGTCTGGAAGGGCCGGTCTGGCGTCAGGATCTCGGTAAGGTTGGCGCGGGGGCCCGCTTCATCGGCGAGCGGGCGGTGTGCGCCGGCGAGCGGAACGGACAGGGGCAGTGCGGCTGCGAGGAACGCAACCACGAGCTTCATCGTGCAACTGCCGCAGTGAAGACGTGGCCTGACGTATGTCCGTTCTTTGCGCAGAGGTGAGAGCTTCGGCTAGCTTCCTAGTTTTGAGGCGGTGAAGAGGATCGATGCAGGACGGTGTCAAACGACGGAGGCAAGAGAGATCGATGCAGAGCTCTTGTTCTTCAGAACGTAACAGAAAACAGAGACGTTGATTCACGTGCCCAAATAAAGTTGGCTCTCAATGTCTCATGTTTATGATGATTCTACAATACATACAAGCAGTGCATACATTATGATGTGCACCATTTACATTATGTTGTACACCATTTCGGCGGAATAAATGAATTTACGAACACTTTCCGGAAGGAAATAAAAATCCATGGCACGTGCCAACGCATGCAAAGAATTATCCGACTACACCATCAAAAACCCGGAGACCATCAGAACCACGTAGCCAAGTACAAGGCTGCCAGCGCTAACGACCCGGCAGGACGACGAACTCTTGGCGTCCGCATTGTCACTGGCAGCACGCTCGCTGGCGCCCGGCGCGTCGGCCATCGCCTTGCCCCCACGTCCTGGCGCCGGCGCCGGCGCAGGCACGGGCGCCATCTCCGGGGCGGCCGGGAAAATCTCCTTGGGCAGCAGCACCCTGTTGAGCGCGTACACCGCGACGGGCGACGTCGAGTACACACTGCTGGCTAGCTTCGCGGTGGCCCAGCCCGACACGATGCCGATCGTGCCGGCGGTGTAGGTGAAGTTCACCTTGTACGCGTACATGGACACCGGGCTCGCCGCCGCCAGCTTGGAGAAGGCCGAGAGCGGGTAGTACTTGGGCATGGCGTGGTGCAGCATGAGCGACCGGAGCTGGTCGGTGGTGAGGTTGGACAGCACGGTCTCGTTGAGCGCCGCGAAGGCCGAGTCCTGCGGCGCGAAGACGGTGATGCCCTGCTTGGTGTCGTTGGCCTGGCTCTGGAACGTCTTGATCACGTCGGTCATGGTGAGGTACTCCAGGAACTTGCCGTACGGCCCGGCGAGGGAGAGTAGCTCGGCGAGCTCGACGTGGCGCGGGGCCGGCGCCGGCGCCGGGGTCTCGACGATCGGTGCCCGTGCCCTCTGGGACAACGCGCCGCGGGAGAGCGCCAGGCAAAGCAATGCGCTGACAAGAACAGCCGCCTTGAGCTCCATTTCTGCAAAACCTGCGTGTGTTACTTGCTAAAAAGTGCAGATGATGAGCAACTGCACCTGATCGATCGAGGCTGTGGTGAATCTCTACGAAGGCGAGATGTATTTATAGCACATGGGTCGTTGATGGGTGGTGTAAAAATATAGTCTGGAAGTACAAGCCGGGGTTGGCGCTCCGCTGGTGTTAGCTATGCTGTCGACGTTGAGTGGTCAATTGAAGATCTGAACACGGTGATATGGTTCGGGAATGTTTTGTCTGCAGGTAGCGGGGTGACTGCAATTTTGTTCGTCTGATCTGCAGGAACGCTGCAGGTACGTTGGAACAAACAGGATCCGCTTTGGCTTCAGTGAAGTTTTCTGGGGCTGTGATTTTACAGTGCTGTGAAAACCTTCACGCGTAGTATGATGTGATGATAGTTGAGCACGTGTGCAGTGTGCTTAGCCCTTCAGTTGCCGTGCGATTTACTCGCCTGGACATTCCACGCTACAGCTACTCCAATTTCTTTGTTTTTGAAAAAGAAGCTTTTCTAAAATAGAATAGTACAATTTGGATTATCTAGAGATTAGTTCAAGACCGGGGAGTATTAAAATGGGGGCACCGACGGAATGCACAGTAGAACCCTCTACAAAAATGCAGAATAGACGTGGAAACTGTTCTCTAGAGGACATGCCAACTGATATTTATTCGTTAAACAAACTAGTGCTGTGTCGGCAAACCCAAAACAGAGGTATGATGAATGAATGATCAAATAATAATGTAGTTCAAAAAATAAAGTACTAGTACACTCTGAATCTCTGATGCACGTAGTTGTGCTGCCCTGCAGTCTGCAGGTGCACAAACTCTTGTCCCCGGCGAAAGCTGGAGACGTGCTCGCGGCGAGGATTCTGTCTCGGCGCTACTGGGATGCCACCACCCCGTGTCTCACCAGCGCACGTACAGACGATCATAGCTGAGCCAGATAATGGCATATATGTCCATGTCACGGCTGATACCCGAATCACATTTCACGCGTGCGAGGAAGGAAGCACGACTTAACGAAACGTGTGCGCCTGCCTCGTTCTGTCTCCTCATTATTCTCTCCGGTAGAGGAGGACCCCGAGAGTTTTTTTAGGGGCAAGAAGCAAGTGGAGCTTTATTTTTCGTTTGTTCTTTAAGCTCGGCAGTGGTTGGTGTTTACTTGTCATTTGAACCTCGGAAGCAAATGAGGTTTAGTGGAAGCGAAGGGGTTGGAACGGTAAACACATGACGACTCGTCAAGGACCTGTTTGATTGAGATCTAAGTAATTTTTTTCTGGAGCGGATTGAGATTTAAGGGCGTCTCAACGCCGTGCATCAAGAATTCAAGATGCCGTTAAACGTCCAAACATCCCGGTCCAGACACTTTGTGTCATTCAAGGTCATGCATTAAATGTTCGTGGAGCGGTATGTACGTTGAATTCTGTCAAATTGGAAACAAAGCTAGGGCAGGTTTGAGGTGCTTGGACAGGCATTACGTCAAACTCCGACACACCTGGGCCACCCAAACCCTCTGAAAATTCTAAACACGCTGACTGTTTACATAATTTTACGGGCTCTTTCCAAACTAATCTCCTCGCTCCCCCCTCAAATTTTAAAGGGGGGAGGGGGGGGGGGGGTGTTGCTCACTTTATTTCCATCCAATCAACGCCTGACAGATAAGCCACTTTGTTGATTCTGTAAAATGTTGTTTGTGCGTGTAGCATTTTCCCAAACCCCCTCTTAGAGCCCTTTCCCACCACTCTGTCCCTCCCCTCTTGCTCTATATCCACACCCATCAAGACCGTCGCCGCTTCTACACCGTTCTGGCCGCCACCAAGTTTTGCTGGATGGTCATTGCTCCGCACATGTGCCTTGTACTTCACCGTCGTTCCATTTGCGGATCCGCCCCCTACTGACGTCGTCCATACCTGACAAGTGTTTGACAGATGCTATTGAGATTATTTTTACCTTCACCTTGTTTTACATGAAGCAAGTACGATGGAGGGGTACTTGGTGAGGGAGGACGCATTGTTATGCAACACGTGATTGGCCACAAGTGCGAGGTTTGTAGGCATGAAGCAAAATGACACGATATTTTAGTAACATATGCATTCTTTGTTTCATGTGTACAAGCACTACGCGCCGTACAATATGATACATGATTGCAAAACGAAGTCACTACTCCATCGATGTGACATATAGTTCATATTTTGTCAGTTAAATTTATAGTTCAATCTATGACTCAAAATAAGAGGTGGCCTAAGAGCATCTACCGCTCGGCGCCTGAAATCGGCCTCAAACGCCTGGGCAGGACGGGCTGGCCACCAACCGGTCACAAAAAACCGACTCACCCGCACGCCACAAGCAGCCTCAAATGCCCGGGCTGTCCGGCGCCCCTCATATCCAGCCCAAAATGTAGGGCAGATATGGGGTGGCATGTGCGCGCCCGGGCGCGTCCGCCACATCAGCCCGACCGATCGCCGACCCCACTCCGTCCCCACAAAAAACCCCAATCTGGAACCTTAGCTCACTTCGCTTTCCTCTCTCGCTCCGTCCCCTCTTCTTCCCTCTCTGATTTGGATCAAATCTGACGACTCCGGTGAGATGTAGATCTCCACAGCCATTCTGACTCTGACCTCGACGTCGATGAGGAGCGGGCCCTCCACATTGCGTTGAAGCGGTCCAAAGTGGACAGAGGGGCAGCTTTGGATCTGCCCCGTAGTCGCCTGTGCTGGCGCAACACGAACGCCGGAGCTGGCCCCTCCTAGCTTGCGAGCAGTTGCGTGAGGGATGCACAGTCCACGCCGCCCCAACGTCATGCCCTTCCCCCATCGCCCCCTACTTCGCAAGGGCGGTGGTGGGTGCTAGTTCCTGCTCCAATAGCCCGGACGCGCACGCCGGAATTGGAGGTACGCGCCGCCTGCTGCGAGAGGCGGCGGTTAAGGGAGAGGGATACGGCGGAGCAATCCATGCACCGCTGCCGCGGGTTCCCGTCGGAGCCCGATTAGGACGAGCAGCTCCTCACTTGGGTCTACTGCCGGTCACTGATGACTGCGAAGACGGATGCTCGCCGGCTACGGAGGAAGAACATGAAGGCGCTCCGGCTCACCATTGAGTAGTCAAAGCACGAGGCCGTGGAGGCGGCTCAGGTAGCGAAGCTAGAGCGACAGCGGGATAGGGCCGTTTTGTCATCTCCGACTCCTTGTTCAATGACGGTGACAACCACGGCTCCTCCGACGATGACTTGGACGATCCATCACCAGCCGCAGGCGCCTACAGTTGCACCATTGATCGGAAGGGGAAAGGGCTGGCGAGGAAGTGGTGATCCCGCTCCTCCTCCATTTATATTATCGGTTTTTAGTTGTTTAAGTTTGGAACTTGTTCGGCGATGAACCGTGCTGATATTTTGGATGATGTAAAGTGGGTTTATATGCATTTTGTTGTCCATTTGATAATGATCTATTTGTCCGTTGTTCGATCATGTAGAGCAGTTCATCACGCTGCATGCGTAGTATGGATATATATAGGGTACCAGATATGAGGTACACGGCTATGCGGCGAGAATTTGAGAACTGACCAGCCACGGTCCGCGGATGTGTTGGGTGCATCCGCAGACGTATATGGCGCTTGGTAATCGTGGTTGTAGACGCACTAATATACCTGGACGGAGGCAGTACAATGCAACATTTGTTGAGCTTTGTAGAATTTCGACCAAGAAAATCTTGATTGAATCCATCTTAAATGTGCAAGCCATTTAGAGCAATGCTACACCTATGAATGGGGTTACATAATACTTATGTGGTTAGCCTGTTGGAAGGTTATGATTGGGAACAGGGGGAGGAGGGGACCACCCGAGTGAAATTAGAGGGAGTGGGGATAAGTTTGGGAGATACATGCTTTGTGGATCGCTTAAAAAACTGAGGTAGAAGTTGAGCTAAAAATTGAGCTTTTGTTCCTCACAGATGGCTCCGAAGTGGCCAATGACTGGTTTCCTCTCCCACTACCACAAAAGCACGTAAGGTTTTGTACAATACATAATGCTTACAGATGTGCTTAGCAAAATAAATCAGGTTTTTCTTAAGCACAAGTGTTTATCTCTATAGAAGGGGTTACTAATTAAGCATCTACCCTCTTCAAATAAGCATTAGTATCTAAGAAAAAAATGAGTTTATATCTCTAAGCACCTTCCCTAAGCATCTTCCATTTTACAAGGCCTAATTTTGCTGAACTGCCCTTACCGGTTCGGCCAAGTTTCCAAAGCCCTAGAAATAAGCACCAGTCTCTAAGAACCTCCAATAAACATCTTGCACTGTGTAAGGCCTAACGCAACTAAAATACCCTCATGGGCTAATCAACCCTAGAGGGTTTTCCCCATCACCTCGAACACCGCTAGGGTTCCTCATCGGCCACCTACACCACTAGAAGGTCGATCTCCGGTCGACCTCCGCTTCCCGCGTATCGCTCGATCCAGCCACCCCTCCATTCCTCTTCTATGTGTCCATCAAGACTCGCGCCTCCATTCCTATCCTTTATGTCCAATCCTCGCTAATGAGCCTACGAATGTCACTCCACCTCCTCGAGTGCATGCCACCAAAGTTAAGGTAACACCCCTCCCTTCTTACCATGTTTGCCCTCTGCCGCTCACTCCCCCTACCATCGCACGATGACACCTCTTCATGGAGTGCGTGCGTGCTCCGTGACATGCATGCCGAGTGTTTCTGCTTGTGTGTGTTTGTGTTGGTTGGGTTTGTGTTCGTGTGTGCGGTGATGTGCTACTGTTGTGTGTGTGTTGGGGGGGGGGGGCAATGTAGCCGTTGCTGGATCGTGTGTGTGTGTGTGTGTGTGATGGTGCCTTTGCTAGATGCAAGGGTAGCACTTAACATGCATTGGATTGTATTTTTGTTCTACATGATCTCTTGTTTCTTTTTTTTGCAGCTTCACAAACTATGAAAAATAAAATAGTGAGGTTGCTTTTAGATGTCTGTATTGGATTGCTAACTTGGGATTTGGTATTCCCTAGCTACAATTCCATTGTTTGGATGCACATAAATGTAGAATGAAAATGGACCCAAATACAACAACGAATTCGCTCGCAAGCTTCCTCCCCTCCCATGTTACCAAGCCTTCCTCCCAATCTAATTTCGTTGGAATAGACCCCATCCCGCAAAAGGTAAAGATTCGACCTTCCTTCCTTTCGCTGCGCGACCACGAAAAGCAAGAGGAAAGAGAAGTTGTGCCCAATGAAGCACACAACGATGCACATATCCTCCCTTCCTCAACCCTCCTTATCTTCCTCTTACTCCAGAAGTTGCATTCCCCTTCGTCGTCGCCCTTCTCCCCTTCTCCACCGAGTAGTCGTAGCATTAGTTTGGTGACTGGCAAAGAAAAGATAGCTTTGGGAGGAGAGAGAAGATTCAAGGAGAATGAAGTCCTCAAATCTAGGCAGGACCCCATGAGGAGATCAGTTGGATGGGTTGCACATCAAATTTGATAAGTGTTAAAAAATTCGGGCACGTTTATGTGGGTGTTAACTCCATGAAAGAGAATCATTTGAAACGTTATAAGTTTTTATGAATAGGAATGCCTTTACATTCTTTTTTGAGAGAACAAATATGCCCTTACATGTTTTTAGTAAAGGATCTAACATTATTGATAATTGAACAAAAACATCAGTTGAACAAGACCAAAACAACATAGGTTTGAGATAAACTATAAAGTTACATAAAAGTCTTCCATAGTTGTTCATTCTTGATCCATCTCTTGCATCTCAACCTTGCCCCATACATCTAGTGAAAAAACCGCAAAAGACCAAACCTGCAGAAGCCCGACTGGCCTAAAGGTTTCAAAGATCCGAATCAGCCATCCACCCCAACAGGTGTCACGACAACCATACACCGGGCATGGACAGGACCGTGGGAATTTTATTCCGTATGACACCACCTCCACCGCCGAGACTTTACCATTAAAGACACATAGATTAAAACTAGATGAAAAACAAACTTAACTCCAAGTATTGATCCATAGTTTCCCTGCCTACGAAAGCCGAAAGCATGACCGAAGGCGAGGGAACCAGCGAAAATCACTAACCTAGTTTCCGGCGGCTAATGCGACTAGAACTACGTCGGTATTTCCCCAAAGAGGAAGGGATGATGCAGCACAACTACGGTAGGTATTTCCCTCAATGATGATACCAAGGTTATCGAACATGTAGGAGAACCACGCAACACCACGTAAACAGCTCCTGCACACAAATACTTGCAATCCGACGTAAGAGAGGGGTTGTCAATCCCTCACGGGTAAAAAGATAGGTAAAATTGTAGTAGATTGGATAAATAGATCTCGCAGGAACGCGAGATAAAATAAACAATAATAAATTGCAGCAAGGTATTTTTGAATTAATGGATCTGAAAATAAAAGCAAATAAAAATAGATCACGAATGTAAATATAATAAAGAAGAGACCCGGGGCCGTAGATTTCACTAGTGGCTTCTCTCGAGAAAAATAGCATACGACGGGTAAACAAGTTATTGTTGGGCAATTGATAGAACTTCAAATAATCATAACGATATCTAGGTAATGATCATTATATAGGCATCACGTCCAAGATTAGTAGACCGAATCCTGCCTACATCTACTACTATTACTCCAAACCGCTATCCAGCATGCATCTAGTGTATTAAGTTCATGGAGAAACGGAGTAATGCAATAAGAACGATGACATGATGTAGACAAGATCTATTTATGTAAAAATAGACCCCATCTTGTTATCCTTAATAGAAATGATACATACGTGTCGGTTCCCTATTTGTCACTGGGATCAAGCACTGTAAGATCGAACCCATAACAAAGCACCTCTTCCCATGGCAGAAAAACCGATCTAGTTGCCCTAACTAAACCAAAGATTCAAAGAAGAAACACGATGCTATAAGCAATCATGCATATAAGATATCAAAGAAGACTCAAATAACTTTCATGGATAAAAACATAGATCTGATCATAAACTCAAAGTTCATCGGATCCCAACAAACACACCGCAAAAAGAGTTACATCAAATAGATCTCCAAGAGACCATTGTATTGAGAATCAAAAGAGAGAGAAGAAGCCTGATACGTCTCCAACGTATCTACTTTTCCAAACACTTTTGCCCTTGCTTTGGACTCTAACTTTCATGATTTGAATGAAACTAACCCGGACTGACGTTGTTTTCAGCAGAACTACCATGATGTTGTTTTATGTGTAGAAAAGAAAAGTTCTCGGAATGTCCTGGAAATCCACGGAGGCACTTTTTGGAATTTATAAGAATTATTGGGCGAAAGAAATACACCAGGGGGCCCACAGCCTGTCCACGAGACAAGGGGGCGCCCCCCCCCTAGGGCGCGCCCCCTATCTCGTGGGCCCCCTGGACCTCCTCCGACCTCAACTCCAACTCCATATATTCCGTCTCGGGGAGAAAAAAATCAAAGAGAAAGTTTCATCGCGTTTTACGACACAGAGCCGCCGCCAAGCCCTAATCTCTCTCGGGAGGGCTGATCCGGAGTTCGTTCGGGGCTCCGGAGAGGGGGATTCGTCGCCGTCGTCATCATCAACCATCCTCCATCACCAATTTCATGATGCTCACCGCCGTGTGTGAGTAATTCCATCGTAGGCTTGCTGGACGGTGATGGGTTGGATGAGATTTACCATGTAATCAAGTTAGTTTTGTTAGGGTTTGATCCCTAGTATCCACTATGTTCTGAGATTGATGTTGCTATGACTTTGCTATGCTTAATGCTTGTCACTAGGGCCCGAGTGCCATGATTTTAGATCCGAACCTATTATGTTTTCATGAATATATGTGTGTTCTTGATCCTATCTTGCAAGTCTATAGTCACCTATTATGTGTTATGATCCGACAACCCCGAAGTGTCAATAATCGAGATACTTCTCGGTGATGACCGTAGTTTGAGGAGTTCATGTATTCACTATGTGTTAATGCTTGGGTCCGTTTCTCTATTAAAGGAGGCCTTAATATCCCTTAGTTTCCGCTAGGAACCCGCTTCAACGGGAGGGTAGGACAAAAGATGTCATACAAGTTCTTTTTCATAAGCACATATGACTATTTACGGAATACATGCCTACATTACATTGATGAATTGGAGCTAGTTCTATATCACCCTATGTTATAACTATTGCATGAGGAATCGCATCCGGCATAATTATCCATCACTGATCCATTGCCTTACTTTTCCGCTGCTACTGTTACAACTACTACAAAAACCCAAAAACATTTATCTTTACTTTTGCTACCGTTACCTTTATTATCATACCACTTTTGCTACTAAACACTTTGCTGCAGATACTAAGTTATCCAGGTGTGGTTGAATTGACAACTCAACTGCTAATACTCAAGAATATTCTTTGGCTCCCTTGTGTCGAATCAATAAATTTGGGTTGAATACTCTACCCTCGAAAGCTATTGCGATCCCTATACTTGTGGGTTATCAAGACTAATTTAAGCGCGCGTTGCCGGGAGCATAGCTCTATTCTCCGAGTCACTTGGGATTTATATCTGTTGATCACTATGAAGAACTTGAAAGACGCTAAGACCAAGATTTTGCCCTCAACTACGAGGGAGGTAAGGAACGCCATCTAGCTCGCACTAGATTCTCCTTCCGTTATTAGTAAGCTTGCGACACCTAAACCTGCTATCTGCTATGAATTCGATATGTCGCATGTTATTGATGATGCTACTTCTACTATGCATGATGAAACTACTTCATGCGTGATACTACTTTGTCATTAGGTGAATTTCTTGATGAACAACTTGCTAGCGTTAGGGGGATGAAATTATGAAGATCCTATTATCGATGATAGTGATGATGAAGGTTCCCCAATGATTATGTTTTACTGTTGTTCCTAAGGGTTATGTTATGAATGAAAAAGCTGCTATGGAAATCCTTGCTTGCAATGATAGAAATGATCTTAAGAAATTATTAGCTAAATGGAAGCAGCAGTCTCTTAATGCTAGAATGAAACCCGATCCTACTTTTGCTACTTCACCTATCGTATTCTTGATAAGGATTATGAATTCTCTGTTGATCCTGATATTATTACTTTAGTTGAATCTGATCCTTTTATGGCCTTGAATCTGAAACTGTTGTGGCACATCTTACCAAGTTGAATGATATAGCCACCTTGTTTACTAATGATGAGAAGTCTCGCTATTTATATATCCTTAAGATATTTCCGTTCTCATTAAAGGGTGATGCTAAGACTTGGTATAATTCTCTTACTCCTGGTTGTGTGCGTAGTCCCCAGGATATGATTTATTACTTCTCTGCTAAATATTTCCCTGCTCACAAGAAACAAGCTGCCTTGCGGGAAATATATAATTTTGTGCAAATCAAAGAAGAGAGTCTCCCACAAGCTTGGGGGAGGCTTCTCCGGTTACTTAATGCTTTGCCTGATCATCCTCTTAAGACAAAAATACTTGATATCTTTTATAATTGACTAACCGATGCTTCCAAGGACTACTTGGATAGTTGTGCTGGTTGTGTTTTCAGGAAAGAACAATGATTGAAGCTGAAATACTATTGAATAATATGTTGACTAATGAAAATAATTGGACTCTTCCCGAGCCAGTTCTCAAGTAATTCTGAACCAATTGAGCCAACTCTGAGCCTATTCCTAAACCCTCCAAGAAGAGAGGTGTTTTATTTCTCGATCTGAAGATATGCAAGGCAAAGAAATCAATGAAAGAAAAAGGTATTAAAGCTGAAGATGTTAAGAATTTACCTCCTATTGAAGAAATACATGGTCTTAATATACCTTTGAAGAACCACATTGTCTTGATAACCCGACACGGTAGTAGAGGTAAATTCTCTCTATAGATATGATAAAGTTGAAATACCTCTACTAAATTTCATAGCCCATGCTTAGATGAATTTGATGACTTTATGGCTAGACAAGAAAGTTTTAATGCTTATGTTGGTAGAGAGTTAAAGAATAATGCTTTCGAGATAGGACGCGTAGGTGATAATCTGGCTAGAGTTAAAGATGAACTTCACCGCGTTAGCAAATATCCTTCTATGGTTGCTACTCAAGTTGAGCAAGTACTCAAGGCTCAAAATGATTTGCTTGATGAATTGAATAATAAAAATGACTTTGCTGTTAGAGTGGCTACTAGAACTGGTAGAATGACTCAGGAACCTTTGTATCCTGAAGGCCACCCTAAGAGAATCGAACAAGATTCTCAGAGAAATAATTTAGAGGCGCCTAGTTCTTCCAAAAGAAGAAGAAGAAAAACGATAGAACTTTGCATGCTTCTAGTGAACCCTCTGTAGACACACACGAGAATCCCAATGATATTTCTATTTACGATGTTGAAACTCAATCGGTGATGAACATGAACCTAGTGATAATGTTAGTGATAATGTTCATGTTAATGCTCAACCTAGCAAAGAAAATGATGTAGAGATTGAACCAGCTGTTGATCTTGATAACCCACAATCAAAGAATCAACGTTATGATAAGAGTGTTGCTAGGAAGCACGGTAAAGAAAGAGAACCATGGGTTCAGAATCCCATGCCCTTTCCTCCTAAACCATCCAAGTCCAAGGATGATGAGGATTTTGAGCGCTTTGCTGAAATGATTAGACCTATTTTCTTACGTATGCGCTTAACTGATATGCTTAAAGTAAATCCTTATGCTAAGTATATGAAGGATATCATCACAAATAAAAGAAAGATACCGGAAGCTGAAATTTCCACCATGCTTGCTAATTACACTATTAAAGGTGGAATACCAAAGAAACTTGGAGATCCGGGTGTACCAACTATACCATGCTCTATTAAAAGAAATTATGTTAGAACTGCTTTATGTGATCTTGGAGCCGGTGTTAGTGTTATGCCTCTCTCTCTTTATATCGTAGACTTGAATTGAATAAGTTGACACCTACTGAAATATCTTTGCAAATGGCTGATAAATCAACTGCTATACCTGTCGGTATTTGTGAGGATGTGCCTGTTGTGGTTGCAAATGTCACTATCTTAACGGACTTTGTTATTCTTGATATTCCCGAGGACGATAGTATGTCTATTATCCTTGGTAGACCTTTTCTTAATACTGCAGGGGCTGTTATTGATTGCAACAAAGGCAATGTCACTTTTCATGTTAATGGTAATGAGCATACAAGACACTTTTTCGAGGAAACAATCTCAAGTTCATAGCATCAATTCAATTGAAAAAGTTCCAACTATCATTTTTGGAGGTTTTGAATTTCCTCTCCCTACTGTCAAGAAAAAGTATGATATTCTTATTGTTGGGGATTTTCATATCCCCATTGAGGTAACTTAGTGTTATTCGAAATTTCTCCGGTTCCGTGTTATTCGGAATGAGTTCGTTAACAAGACTTGATCAACCTTGTTAGTGGGTTCATTTTGATGATCACGAGATGGATGAAACTAGAATGCACAACCTTTTGTACCCTCCTTTTACTTTCTGTTATTTAGAATAAATAAAGCAAAAATAGTATTATCCGTCTGTTTTCTGAATTATCTGTGCATTAAAAAATAGTCCAAAAATAAAAGTGCTCCAAATGCCCTGCAAACTTAGTATGATTTTTTTTGGAATATTTGAGGATTTTAGGCACTGAAAACACTGCAGGAGGGCCAAGCACGAGGCCACGAGAGAGGAGGGCGCGCCCCCTGTCTCGTGGGCCCCTGGTGGCCCCCCTCCACTTATGCCAGCACCCACACACTTCATCTTCTACCCAAAAAAATCCCCATCCAGCTCAAGCACGATTTCTAGCTCGTTTTTCTGCGATTTTCGATCTCTTAGCTCAAAGCTCCATTCGCAAAACTGTTTTGGGAGATTGTTGCTTGGTATGTGACTCCTCCATTGGTCCAATTAGTTTTTGTTCTAGTGATTTATCCATTGCAAATTTTTGTTGCATAGGTGACCATGTTCTTGAGCTTGCATGTTAAATTTTTGAAGTCCCAAGCAATTCCAATGCATGATATAGGCTCTAGGCACTTGTAGGACTAGTTGCTATCAATCTTGTTTAGTTTTATTCACTTTTATTTTGAAGTTACTAAAATTTCAGAAATTTTTAGAAAAAGAAATATGCTTAGAAGAATGTACCAAGGAGGCTCCTCGACAAAGAAAGGGCCAAGGATTGCTATACGTGAGCAAGATGTTGAATTGCCGAGGGACGCAAATGTACGGGTTTGTGAGTGGCCATCCGATGATTTTATGGTCGAAGCAGGCTTCAAGGAGGAATTTGACGCGTATGTGCGTAATGCCGAGCTGGAGGACTTCTTACAAGATAAGTGTCCGCAGTACTATCAGTTGACTGATTCTTTTGTGCAGAGGTTTAAATATAACTGTGCGCGTAATTCTCCTAGTGTCATGTTTGATATTTATGATACATCTTATACCATGGATTTAGAGGATTTCACAACTGCTTGGAAACTCCCGCAGTGGGGTAATATTAATGATCCTCCCAAATCTGAATTTAGAGATTTTCTTGCTAGTATTACTATGGGAGAATCTAGGGACGTAGCACAAGCTACCATAGGGAGCATTCATTTTCCTGCTATACATTACTTTGCTCTCTTTATTGGTAGATGCATTAACGGTAAGGACGAAGTATGTCACATGTGTGCTCATGATCTTTGTGTCCTCAAGAGTGATGTGTCAGGTTATAAAGTTTATAACTTGGGGGCAATAGTTGCACGTAGGTTGCAGAATAATAGTAGAAAGGGAGATTTATTTGGAGGAATTTATGCAACCCGTGTGGTTAATTATCTTAATATAGCCCCACGAGAGGGGGATATGATTTTACCTCCTATTTATATAGATAAAGAAGCTATGTTCAATCATCATTTTCTTGAGAGGAATGAACAATTCCTCCATTATCGACTAATATATGACAGACGCAACGTCGTCCCTGTTACTCTTCCTGCTCCCTACCTTTTTGATTATCAGGCAAAAGGAAGATATGTTGTCATCAGGGAAGAAGCAACTGAACATGAGAGGGGAATGGAGGCGGCTCGCCAACACGCTGCTGCTCAGGAGGCTGTTGCCTCTGCATCTCAGTACAACCCCAATTTCACTTATGGATATCAGCCAGGCGGTCCTTGGTACTAGACCAACTTAGGCCAAAATCCTAAGCTTGGGGGAGTACGTATTTCTCACCGACTTTACATTCATGTTCACACACTAGTCGTCGGTGCTCATACTCTTTCATTGTATTATCCATGCTAGTTTAAATTTCTTTTTCTAGTTTTCTTCTTGTGTGTTTGATAAACCTTAAGAAAAACCAAAAAAAATAGTTAGTTTAATTTCCATGCTTGTAGTAGAATTAAAATGAAAACCCAAAAAGATTTCTCTTTCTTCTTTTACTTGTTGGGAGCTTTCCCGTGTAAATAGTTTTATTTTCTTTTCTTTCTTTTGGGGGTCGAGAAGACCATATTGAAAATGCCTAGTGGCTCTTATATGCATGATTGTTTATTTAATTTAGAGCCCATATTACTTGTCTTCTCTCTTGATTTGAATGCTTGCAGATTCCAGCTTAGTCCAATGCACGTGCAATCTTATTATTATACACATCGTTCGGTCGTGCGAGTGAAAGGCAATAATGACGATATATGATGGACTTATTGGGATGAGAAAAGCTGGTATGAACTCGACCTCTCTCGTTTTTGTAAATAAGATGAGTTCATCGTTCCTGAGTCAGCTATTATGAAGTAAACATATTTGCAATGACATTTAGAGATTATAGTTACTTGTGCCATGCTTGATTAGCTATGAGTTATAATGGTTTACCTTGCGTGCCAACATGCTATTAGAATGATTATGATGTGGTATGATGGGATGGTATCCTCCTTTGAATGAATTGAGTGACTCGACTTGGCACATGTTCACACATGTAGTTGAACCAAATCAACATAGCCTTCATGATATTTATGTTCATGGTAGATTATATCCTACTCATGCTTGTTCTCGGTGTGAATTAATTTTAATGCATGTTTATGATTGTTGTCGCTCTCTCAGTTGGTCGCTTCCCAGTCCTTTGCTAGCCTTCACCTGTACTAAGCGGGAATACTGCTTGTGCATCCAAACTCCTTAAACCCCAAAGTTGTTCCATATGAGTCCACTATACCTTCCTATATGCGGTATTGATACGTCTCCAACGTATCTATAATTTTTGATTGCTCCATGCTACTTTATCTATTGTTTTGGACTATAATGGGCTTTATTTTCCACTTTTATATTACTTTTGGGACTAACCTATTAACCGGAGGCCCAGCCCAAAATTGCTGGCTTTTGCCTTTTTCAGTATTTCGAAGAAACAGAATATCAAACGGAGTCCAAATGGAATGAAACCTTCGGAAACATGATTTTCTCACCGAACGTGATCCAGGTGACTTGGACCCTACGCCAAGGAACCAGAGAGGCGGTCACGAGGGTGGGGGGCGCGCCCACCCTAGGGCGCGCCCCCCTGCCTCGTGGGCCCCTCGAATCTCCACCGACGTACTCCTTCCTCCTATATATAACTACGTACCCCCAAACGATCAGAACAGGAGCCAAAAACCTAATTCCACCGTCGTACCTTCCTGATCCACGAGATCCCATCTTGGGGCCTGTTCCGGAGCTCCGCCGGAGGGGGCACCCACCATGGAGGGCTTCTACATCAACACCATAGCCTCTCCGATGAAATGTGAGTAGTGTACTTCAGACCTTCGGGTCCATAGCTAGTAGCTAGATGGCTTGTTCTCTCTTTTTGGATCTCAATAGAATGTTCTCCCCCTCTCTCGTGGAGATCTATTTGATGTAATCTTCTTTTTGTGGTGTGTTTGTTGAGATCGATGAATTGTGGGTTTATGATCTAGCTTATCTATGAATAATATTTGAATCTTCTCTGAATTCTTTTATGTATGATTGAGTTATCTTTGCAAGTCTCTTCGAATTATCCGTTTGGTTTGGCCAACTAGATTGGTAGTTCTTGCAATGGGAGAAGTGCATTGCTTTGGGTTCAATCTTGCGGTGTCCTTACCCAAAGGATGTAAAGGGTTGCAAGGCACGTATTGTATTGTTGCCATCGAGGATAACAAGATGAGGTATTTATCATATTGCATGAATTTATTCCTCTACATCATGTCATCTTGCTTAAGGCGTTACTCTGCTTTTAACTTAATACTCTAGATGCATGCTGGATAGCGGTCGATGAGTGGAGTAATAGTAGTAGATGCGAATCGTTTGGTCTACTTGTCACGGACGTGATGCCTATATACATGATCATACCTAGATAACCTCATAACTATGCTCAATTCATCAATTGCTCAACAGTAATTTGTTCACCCACCGTAGAATACTTATGCTCTTGAGAGAAGCCACTAGTGAAACCTATGGCCCCCGGGTCTATTCTCATCATATCAATCTCCATCACTTTTATACTTGCTTTGTTTTTACTTTGCTTTTTACTTTTCACTTTACATCTTTATACCAAAAATACCAAAAATATTATCTCTATCAGATCTCACTCTGAATCGACCGTGAAGGATTGACAACCCCTAATCGCGTTGATTGCAGTAGCTATCGTTTTTGTCTTGGTACGAGGGACTTGTGCATGGCCTCCTCACTGGATTGATACCTTAGTTCTCAAAACTGAGGGAAATACTTACGCCATCTTGTGCTGCATCATCCTCTCCTCTTCGGGAAAACCAACGCAAGCTCAAGACGTAGCAAGAAGGATTTCTCGCGCCGCTGTCGGGAGTCTACATAAAAGTCAACATACCAAGTACCCATCACAATCCCTATCTCTCGCATTACATTATTTGCCATTTGCCTCTCATTTTCCTCTCCCCCACTTCACCCTTGCCGTTTTATTCGCCCTCTCTTTCCGAATCTCCTCCTCTTTTTCCCTTTGCCTTTTGTTTTCTCGTGTGTTGGATTGCTTGTTTGTCGCGATGGCTCAAGATGCTACCAAATTGTGTGACTTCACCAATACCAATAATAATGATTTCCTTAGCACCCCGATTGCTCCTCTTGCCAATACTGAATCTTGTGAAATCAATACTGCTTTGTTGAATCTTGTTACGAAAGATCAATTCGCCGGCCTTCCTAGTGAAGATGCCGCTACTCATCTGGATAGCTTCGTTGATTTATGTGATATGCAAAAGAAAAAAGATGTCGATAATGATGTCGTTAAATTGAAGCTATTTCCTTTTTCGCTTAGAGATCGTGCTAAAGCGTGGTTTTCATCTTTGCCTAAAAATAGAATTGATTCTTGGAACGAGTGCAAAGATGCTTTTATCTCTAAGTATTTTCCTCCCGCTAAGATTATCTCTCTTAGAAACGATATTATGAATTTTAAGCAACTTGATCATGAACATGTTGCACAAGCATGGGAGAGAATGAAATTAATGATACATAATTGTCCTACTCATGGTTTGAACTTGTGGATGATTATACAAAAATTTATGCGGATTGAATTTTGCTTCTAGAAATCTTTTAGATTCGGCCATGGAGGCACTTTTATGGAAATCACTTTAGGAGATGCTACTAAACTCCTACATAATATTATGGTTAATTATTCTCAATGGCATACTGAAAGATCTACTAATAAAAAAGTGCATGCTATAGAAGAAATCAATGTTTTGAGTGGAAAGATGGATGAACTTATGAAATTATTTGCTACTAAGAGTGTTTCTTCTGATCCTAATGATATGCGTTTGTATTCCTTGATTGAGAATAATAATGAATCTATGGATGTGAATTTTGTTGGTAGGAATAATTTTGGTAATAACGCATATAGAGGGAATTTTAATCCTAGGCCTTATCCTAGTAATCCTTCTAATAATTATGGAAATTCCTACAACAACTCTTATGGAAATTTTTATAATATGCCCTTTGAATTTTAGAGTAGTGTTAAAGAGTTTATGAATTCACAAAATAATTTTAATGCTTTGCTTGAGGAGAAATTGCTTAAAGTTGATGAGTTGGCTAGGAACGTTGATAGAATTACTCTTGAGGTTGATTCTTTAAAGCTTAGATCTATTCCTCCTAAGCATGATATCAATGAGTCTCTCAAAGCTATGAGAATTTCCATTGATGAGTGCAAAGAAAGAACCGCTAGGATGCGTGCTTCCAAAGATGCCTTTATTAAAGCGTGTTCTTCTAATTCCTATGAAAATCAAGATGAAGATCTAAAAGTTATTGATGCGTCCCCTATTAAATCTTTCGTTTTGCAATATGAATCTTGATGAAACTGAATATGATCTTCCTTTACCTAGAAGGCATTCTAAGAATTCGGAGTTTTTAGATCTTGATGATGAAATTGATGAAAGTGGGATTGAAAGAAATAAAAATCTAGATGTTGCTAAACCCACTATATTGGATCTCAAGGAA
The DNA here is from genome assembly GCA_021605205.1 of Aegilops longissima. Classification (NCBI taxonomy): domain Eukaryota; kingdom Viridiplantae; phylum Streptophyta; class Magnoliopsida; order Poales; family Poaceae; genus Aegilops; species Aegilops longissima. Next base: position 565,534,120 of record CM038677.1, read on the forward strand.
TTTAATTATGAAAATTGCTCTTTAGTTGATTGCATTTCCTTGTTGCAAACCGTGCTAAGTTCTCCTCATGCTTATAGTCAAAATAAGGCCTTTACCGAACACATTGGTGATGCCTTGATGCAATCTTATGAAGAAAAACTTGAGTTGAAAGTTTCTATCCCTAGAAAACTCTATGATGAATGGGAACTACTATCAAAATTAAAATCAAAATTCATGAGTTTAATGCTTTGTGTGATTTGGGTGCTAGTGTCTCTACTATTCCCAAAATCTTGTGTGATTTGCTAGATTTTCGTGACTTTGATGATTGCTCTCTAAACTTGCATCTTGCGGATTCCACTATTAAAAAGCCTATGGGAAGAATTAATGATGTTCTTATTGTTGCAAATAGGAATTATGTGCCCGTAGATTTTATCGTTCTTGATATAGATTGCAATCCTTCATGTCCTATTATTCTTGGTAGACCTTTCCTTAGAACGATTGGTGCAATTATTGATATGAAGGAAGGGAATATTAGATCCCAATTTCCATTAAATAAAGGCATGGAACACTTTCCTAGAAAGAAAATAAAATTACCATATGAATCTATCATGAGAGCCACTTATGGATTGCCTAACAAAGATGGCAATACCTAGATCTATCCTTGCTTTTATGCCTAGCTAGGGGCGTTAAACGACAGCGCTTGTTGGGAGGCGACCCAATTTTATTTTTAGTTTTTTGTTTTTGCTTCTTTTTAGGAATAAATAATCCATCTAGCCTGTGTTTAGATGTGGTTTTATCTTTTAATTAGTGTTTGTGCCATGTTAAACCTATTGGATCTTCTTGAATGATAGTTATTTGATCTTGCTGTAATTTCTAGAAACTTTGCGCTCAGTGCCCGAATTGTTAAAAATCATCAGAATGTGATAAAATATTGATTCCAACTGCTGCTGATCAATAAACAAATTTTCCAGGTCGACTAATTTTGGTAGAATTTTTTGAGTTCCAGAAGTTTTCGTTAGTTACAGATTACTACAGACTGTTCTGTTTTGCGTGTGTTGTTTGCTTATTTTGATGAATCTATGGCTAGTAAAATAGTTTATGATCCATAGAGAAGTTGGAATACCGTAGGTTTAACACCAATATAAATAAAGAATGAGTTCATTACAGTACCTTAAAGTAGTCTTTTGTTTTCTTTCTCTAACGGAGCTCACGAGATTTCTATTGAGTTTTGTGTTGTGAAGTTTTCAAGTTTTGGGTGAATTCTTTTGATGGATTATGGAACAAGGAGTGGCAAGAGCCTAAGCTTGGGGATGCCCATGGCACCCCCAAGATAATCCAAGGACACCAAAAAGTCAAAGCTTGGGGATGCCCCGGAAGGCATCCCCTCTTTCGTCCACTTCCATCGGTAATTTACTTGGAGCTATATTTTTATTCACCACATGATATGTGTTTTGCTTGGAGCGTCTTGTATTATTTGCGTCTTTGCTTGTTAGTTTACCACAATCATCCTTGCTGTACACACCTTTTGAGAGCGCCATACATGAAATGAAATTTGATAGAATACTCTATGTGCTTCACTTATATCTTTTGAGCTTGATAGTTTGCTCATAGTGCTTCACTTATATCTTTGAGCGTGATAATTTTTGCTCTAGTGCTTCACTTAGATATTTTAGAGCACGGTGGTGGATTTGTTTTAAAGAAACTTGATCTGTCATGCTTCACTTAGATTATTTTGAGAGTCGTTAATAGCATGGTAATTTGCTTAATGTTAATATACTTGGTATTCAAGATATGTGAAACTTTCTTTTGAGCGCGTTGAATACTAAGATAAGTTTTGATGCTTGATAATTGTTTTGAGATATGGAGGTGATAATATCAAAATCGTGCTAGTTGAGTAGTTGCGAATTTGAGAAATGCTTGTGTTGAAGTTAGCAAATCCCGTAGCATGCATGTATGGTTAAAGTTGTGTAACAAATTTGATACATGAAGTGTACCTGGCTTGTGCATCCTTATGAGTGGCGGTCGGGGACGAGCGATGGTCTTTTCCTACCAATCTATCCCCCTAGGAGCGTACGCGTAGTACTTGATTTTTGATGACTTCTAAATTTTTGCAATAAGTATAGGAGTTATTTTGACTAATGTTGAGTCCATGGATTATACGCACTTTTACCTTTCCGCCTTTGCTAGACTCTTCGGTACCGTGCATTGCCCTTTCTCACCTTGAGAGTTGGTGCAAACTTCGCCGGTGCATCCAAACCCCGTGATATGATATGCTCTATCACACATAAACCTCCTTATATCTTCCTCAAAACAGCCACCATACCTACCTATCATGGCATTTCCATAGCCATTCCGAGATATATTGCCATGCAACTTTCCACCGTTCCGTTCACCATCATCGTGACATACTTTATTTTTGTCATATTGCCATTGCATGATCATGTAGTTGACATCGTATTTGTGGCAAAGCCACCATGCATTATTTTTCATACATGTCGCTCTTGATTCGTTGCACCATCCCGGTACACCGTCGGAGGCATTGATATAGAGTCATACCTTGTTCTAGTTTTGAGTTGTAATCCTTATATCGTAATCAATAGAAGTGTGATGATCATCATTATTAGAGCATTGCCCAAAAAAAAGAGAAAGGCCAAAAAAAGAAAGGCCCAAAAAAAAGAAAATAAATAAAAAGGGCAATGCTACTATCTCTTTTTCCACACTTGAGCTTCAAAGTAGCACCTTGTTCTTCATGTAGTGAGTCTCATATATTGTGCTTCAAAGTAGCACCATGTTTTTCATATAGTGAGTCTCATAAGTTGTCTTTCTATACTAGTGGGAATTTTTCATTATAGAACTTGGCTTGTATATTCCTACGATGGGATTCCTCAAAATGCCCTAGGTCTTCATGAGCAAGCAATTTGGATGCACACCCACTAGTTTTTCTTTTGTTGAGCATGCATAGCTCTAGTGCATCCGTTGCATGGCAATCCCTACTCCCCATATTGACATCAATTGATGGGCATCTCCATAGCCCGTTGATTATCCTCGTCAATGTGAGACTTTCTCCTTTTTGTCTTCTCCACACAATCCCCATCATCATATTCTATTCCACCCATAGTGTTATATCCATGGCTCACGCTCATGTATTGCGTGAAGGTTGAAAAAGTTTGAGATTATTTAAGTATGAAACAATTGCTTGGCTTGTCATCGGGGGTATAGAAGCTGGGAACATCTTTGTGTGACGAAAATGAAGCATGGCCTAACTATATGATTTTGTAGGGATGAACTTTCTTTTGCCATGCTATTTTGAGAAGACATGATTACTTTGATTAGTATGCTTGAAGTATTATTATTTTTATGTCAATATGAACTTTTGACTTGAATCTTTCGGATATGAATAGCCATACCATGATTAAGAAGATTTCAATTGAAATTATGCCAAAGTATCACTCCGCATAAAAAATTCTCTTTTTATCATTTACCTACTAGAGGACGAGCAGGAATTAAGCTTGGGGATGCCTGATACGTCTCCAACGTATCTATAATTTTTGATTGCTCCATGCTACTTTATCAATTGTTTTGGACTATAATGGGCTTTATTTTCCATATTTATATTACTTTTGGGACTAACCTATTAAGTGGAGGCCCATCCCAGAATTGCTGTTTTTTGCCTTTTCCAGTATTTCAAAGAAACAGAATATCAAACGGAGTCCAAACGGAATGAAACCTTCGGAAACGTGATTTTCTCACCGAACGTTATCCAGGAGACTTGGACCCTACGCCAAGGAGCCAGAGAGGCGGTCACGAGGGTGCGGGGCGCCGCCCCGCCTCGTGGGCCCTCAAGCTCCACCGACGCATCCTTCCTCCTATATATACCCACGCACCCCAAACGAGCGAGCAGAAGCCAAAACCTAATTCCACCGCTGCACCTTCCTGTATCCACGAGATCCCATCTTGGGGCCTATTCCGAGCTCATGAGGGGGCATCCACCACGGAGGGCTTCTACATCAACACCATAGCCTCTCCGATGAAGTGTGAGTAGTTTACTTCAGACCTTGGGTCCATAGCTAGTAGCTAGATGGCTTCTTCTCTCTTTTGGATCTCAATACAATGTTCTCCCCTCTCTTGTGGAGATCTATTCGATGTAATCTTCTTTTTGCGGTGTGTTTGTTGAGACCGATGAATTGTGGGTTTATGATCCAGCTTATCTATGAATAATATTTGAATCTTCTCTGAATTCTTTTATGTATGATTGAGTTATCTTTGCAAGTCTCTTGAATTATCCGCTTGGTTTGGCCAACTAGATTGGTAGTTCTTGCAATGGGAGAAGTGCATTGCTTTGGGTTCAATCTTGCGGTGTCCTTACCCAAAGGATGTAAAGGGTTGCAAGGCACGTATTGTATTGTTGCCATCGAGGATAACAAGATGGGGTATTTATCATATTGCATGAATTTATTCCTCTACATCATGTCATCTTGCTTAAGGCGTTACTCTGTTTTAACTTAATACTCTAGATGCATGCTGGATAGCGGTCGATGAGTGGAGTAATAGTAGTAGATGCAGAATCGTTTCAGTCTACTTGTCACAGACGTGATGCCTATATACATGATCATACCTAGATAACCTCATAACTATGCTCAATTCTGTCAATTGCTCAATTCTGTTAATTTGTTCACACACCGTAGAATACTTATGCTCTTGAGAGAAGCCACTAGTGAAACCTATGTCCCCCGGGTCTATTCTCATCATATCAATCTCCATCACTTTTATACTTGCTTTGTATTTAATTTGATTTTTACTTTTCACTTTGCATCTTTATACCAAAAATACCAAAAATACCAAAAATATTATCTCTATCAGATCTCACTCTCGTAAGTGACCGTGAAGGGATTGACAACCCCTAATCGCTTTGGTTGCGAGTAGCTATCGTTTTTCTTGGTACGAGGGACTTGTGCGTGGCCTCCTCTTGGATTGATACCTTGGTTCTCAAAACTGAGGGAAATACTTACGCCATCGTGCTGCATCATCCTCTCCTCTTCGGGAAAACCAACGCAAGCTCAAGACGTAGCAAGAAGGATTTCGGCGCCGTTGTCGGGAGTCTACATAAAAGTCAACATACCAAGTACCCATCACAATCCCTATCTCTCGCATTACATTATTTGCCATTTGCCTCTCATTTTCCTCTCCCCCACTTCACCCTTGCCGTTTTATTCGCCCTCTCTTTCCCAATCTCCTCCTCTTTTTCCCTTTGCCTTTTGTTTTCTCGTGTGTTGGATTGCTTGTTTGTGGCGATGGATCAAGATGCTACCAAATTGTGTGACTTCACCAATACCAATAATAATGATTTCCTTAGCACTCCGATTGCTCCTCTTGCCAATACTGAATCTTATGAAATTAATACTGCTTTGTTGAATCTTGTTATGAAAGATCAATTCGCCGGCCTTCCTAGTGAAGATGCCGCTACTCATCTAAATAGCTTCGTTGATTTATGTGATATGCAAAAGAAAAAAAATGTCGATAATGATGTCGTTAAATTGAAGCTATTTCCTTTTTCGCTTAGAGATCGTGCTAAAGCGTGGTTTTCATCTTTGCCTAAAAATAGAATTGATTCTTGGAACAAGTGCAAAGATGCTTTTATCTCTAAGTATTTTCCTCCCGCTAAGATTATCTCTCTTAGAAACGATATTATGAATTTTAAGCAACTTGATCATGAACATGTTGCACAAGCATGGGAGAGAATGAAATTAATGATACGTAATTGTCCTACTCATGGTTTGAACTTGTGGATGATTATACAAAAAATTTATGCCGGATTGAATTTTCCTTCTAGAAATCTTTTAGATTCGGCCGCGGGAGGCACTTTTATGGAAATCACTTTAGGAGATGCTACTAAACTCCTACATAATATTATGGTTAATTATTCTCAATGGCATACTGAAAGATCTACTAATAATAAAGTGCATGCTATAGAAGAAATCAATGTTTTGAGTGGAAAGATGGATGAACTTATGAAATTATTTGCTACTAAGAGTGTTTCTTCTGATCCTAATGATATGCCTTTGTCTACCTTGATTGAGAATAATAATGAATCTATGGATGTGAATTTTGTTGGTAGGAATAATTTTGGTAACAACGCGTATAGAGGGAATTTTAATCCTAGGCCTTATCCTAGTAATCCTTCTAATAATTATGGAAATTCCTACAACAACTCTTATGGAAATTTTTATAAGATGCCCTCTGAATTTGAGAGTAGTGTTAAAGAGTTTATGAATTCACAAAATAATTTTAATGCTTTGCTTGAGGAGAAATTGCTTAAAGTTGATGATTTGGCTAGGAACGTTGATAGAATTACTCTTGAGGTTGATTCTTTAAAGCTTAGATCTATTCCTCCTAAGCATGATATCAATGAGTCTATCAAAGCTATGAGAATTTCCATTGATGAGTGCAAAGAAAGAACCGCTAGGATGCGTGCTTCCAAAGATGCCTTTATTAAAGCGTGTTCTTCTAATTCCTATGAAAATCAAGATGAAGATCTAAAAGTTATTGATGCGTCCCCTATTAAATCTTTGTTTTGCAATATAAATCTTGATGAAACTGAATATGATCTTCCTTTACCTAGAAGGCGTTCTAAGAATTCGGAGTTTTTAGATCTTAATGATGAAATTGATGAAAGTGAGATTGAAAGAAGTAAAATCTAGATGTTGCTAAACCCACTATATTGGATATCAAGGAATTTAATTATGAAAATTGCTCTTTAATTGATTGCATTTCCTTGTTGCAAACCGTGCTAAGTTTCCTCATGCTTATAGTCAAAATAAGGCCTTTACCGAACACATTGTTGATGCCTTGATGCAATCTTATGAAGAAAAACTTGAGTTGAAAGTTTCTATCCCTAGAAAACTCCATGATGAGTGGGAACCTACTATCAAAATTAAAATAAAAAATCATGAGTTTAATGCTTTGTGTGATTTGGGTGCTGGTGTCTCTACTATTCCCAAAATCTTCTGTGATTTGCTAGATTTTCGTGACATTGATGATTGCTCTCTATACTTGCATCTTGCGGATTCCACTACTAAAAAGCCTATGGTAAGAAGTAATGATGTTCTTATTGTTGCAAATAGGAATTATGTGCCCGTAGATTTTATCGTTCTTGATATAGATTGCAATCCTTCATGTCATATTATTCTTGGTAGACCTTTCCTTAGAACGATTGGTGCAATTATTGATATGAAGGAAGGGAATATTAGATCCCAATTTCCATTAAAAAAAGGCATGGAACACTTTCCTAGAAAGAAAATAAAATTACCATATGAATCTATCATGAGAGCCACTTATGGATTGCCTACCAAAGATGGCAATACCTAGATCTATCCTTGCTTTTATGCCTAGTTAGGGGCGTTAAACGATAGCGCTTATTGGGAGGCAACCCAATTTTATTTTTAGTTTTTTGTTTTTGCTTCTGTTTAGGAATAAATAATCCATCTAGCCTGTGTTTAGATGTGGTTTTATCTTTTAATTAGTGTTTGTGCTAAGTTAAACCTATTGGATCTTCTTGAATGATAGTTATTTGATCTTGCTGTAATTTCCAGAAACTTTGCGCTCAGTGCCCGAATTGTTAAAAATCACCAGAACGTGATAAAATATTGATTCCAACTGCTGCTAATCAATAAACAAATTTTCCAGGTCGTCTAATTTTGGTAGAATTTTTTGAGTTCCAGAAGTTTGCGTTAGTTACAGATTACTATAGACTGTTCTGTTTTGCGTGTGTTGTTTGCTTATTTTGATGAATCTATGGCTAGTAAAATAGTTTATGATCCATAGAGAAGTTGGAATACCGTAGGTTTAACACCAATATAAATAAAGAATGAGTTCATTACAGTACCTTAAAGTAGTCTTTTGTTTTCTTTCTCTAACGGAGCTCACGAGATTTCTATTGAGTTTTGTGTTGTGAAGTTTTCAAGTTTTGGGTGAATTCTTTTGATGGATTATGGAACAAGGAGTGGCAAGAGCCTAAGCTTGGGGATGCCCATGGAACCCCCAAGATAATCCAAGGACACCAAAAAGTCAAAGCTTGGGGATGCCCGGAAGGCATCCCTCTTTAAATCCACTTCCATCGGTAATTTACTTGGAGCTATATTTTTATTCACCACATGATATGTGTTTTGCTTGGAGCGTCTTGTATTATTTGCGTCTTTGCTTGTTAGTTTACCACAATCATCCTTTCTGTACACACCTTTTGAGAGTGCCATACATGAAATGAAATTTGATAGAATACTCTATGTGCTTCACTTATATTTTTTGAGCTTGATAGTTTGCTCATAGTGCTTCACTTATATCTTTGAGCGTGATAATTTTTGCTCTAGTGCTTCACTTAGATCTTTTAGAGCACGGTGGTGGATTTGTTTTAAAGAAACTTGATCTGTCATGCTTCACTTAGATTATTTTGAGAGTCTTTAATAGCATGGTAATTTGCTTAATGTTAAATACTTGGTATTCAAGATATATGAAACTTTCTTTTGAGTGCGTTGAATACTAAGATATGTTTTGATGCTTGATAATTGTTTTGAGATATGGAGGTGATAATATCAAAGTCGTGCTAGTTGAGTAGTTGTGAATTTGAGAAATGCTTGTGTTGAAGTTAGCAAATCCCGTAGCATGGACATATGGTTAAAGTTGTGTAACAAATTTGAAACATGAAGTGTACCTGGCTTGTGCATCCTTATGAGTGGCGGTCGGGGACGAGCGATGGTCTTTTCCTACCAATCTATCCCCCTAGGAGCATGCGCGTAGTAATTGATTTTTGATGACTTCTAAATTTTTGCAATTAGTATATGAGTTCTTTTGACTAATGTTGAGTCCATGGATTATACGCACTTTTACCTTTCCACCTTTGCTAGCCTCTTCGGTACCGTGCATTGCCCTTTCTCACCTTGATAGTTGGTGCAAACTTCGCCGGCGCATCCAAACCCCGTGATATGATATTCTCTATCACACATAAACCTCCTTATATCTTCCACAAAACAGCCACCATACCTACCTATTATGGCATTTCCATAGCCATTCCGAGATATATTGCCATGCAATTTTCCACTGTTCCGTTCACCATCATCGTGGCATACTTTACTTTTGTCATATTGCCATTGCATGATCATGTAGTTGACATCGTATTTGTGGCAAAGCCACCATGCATTATTTTTCATACATGTCACTCTTGATTCATTGCACCATCCCGGTACACCGCCGGAGGCATTCATATAGAGTCATACATTGTTCTAGTTTTGAGTTGTAATCCTTATGTGGTAATCAATAGAAGTGTGATGATCATCATTATTAGAGCATTGCCCAAAAAAAGAGAAAGGCCAAAAAAATAAAGGCCAAAAAAAAGAAAATAAATAAAAAGGGCAATGCTACTATCTCTTTTTCCACACTTGTGCTTCAAAGTAGCACCTTGTTCTTCATGTAGTGAGTCTCATATATTGTGCTTCAAAGTAGCACCATGTTTTTCATATACTGAGTCTCATAAGTTGTCTTTCTATACTAGTGGGAATTTTTTATTATAGAAATTGGCTTGTATATTCCTACGATGGGCTTCCTCAAAATGCCCTAGGTCTTCATGAGCAAGCAAGTTGGATGCACACCCACTAGTTTTCTTTTGTTGAGCATTCATAGCTCTAGTGCAACCTTTGCATGGCAATCCCTACTCCCCATATTGACATCAATTGATGGGCATCTCCATAGCCCGTTGATTATCCTCGTCAATGTGAGACTTTCTCCTTTTTGTCTTCTCCACACAATCCCCATCATCATATTCTATTCCACCCATAGTGTTATATCCATGGCTCACGCCATGTATTGCGTGAAGGTTGAAAAAGTTTGAGATTATTTAAGTATGAAACAATTGCTTGGCTTGTCATCGGGGTATAGAAGTTGGGAACATCTTTGTGTGTGAAAATGAAGCATAGCCTAGCTATATGATTTTGTAGGATGAACTTTCTTTTGCCATGCTATTTTGAGAAGACATGATTACTTTGATTAGTATGCTTGAAGTATTATTATTTTTATGTCAATATGAACTTTTGTCTTGAATCTTTCGGATCTGAATATTCATACCATGATTAAGAAGATTTACATTGAAATTATGCCAAAGTATCACTCCGCATAAAAATTCTCTTTTATCATTTACCTACCGAGGACGAGCAGGAATTAAGCTCTGGGATGCCTGATACGTCTCCAACGTATCTATAATTTTTGATTGCTCCATGCTACTTTATCTATTGTTTTGGACTATAATGGGCTTTATTTTCCACTTTTATATTACTTTTGGGACTAACCTATTAACCGGAGGCCCAGCCCAGAATTGATGTTTTTTTTCCTTTTTCAGTATTTCGAAGAAACATAATATCAAACGGAGTCCAAATGGAATGAAACCTTCGGAAACGTGATTTTCTCACCGAACGTGATCCAGGAGACTTGGACCCTACGCGAAGGAACCAGAGAGGCGGTCACGAGGGTGGGGGCGCGCCCCCCTACCTCGTGGGCCCCTCGAAGCTCCACCGACGTACTCCTTTCTCCTATATATACCTACGTACCCCCAGACGATCAGAACAGGAGCCAAAAACCTAATTCCACCGCCATACCTTCCTGTATCCACGAGATCCCATCTTGGGGCCTATTCCGGAGCTCCGCCGGAGGGGACACCCACCACGGAGGGCTTCTACATCAACACCATAGCCTCCCCGATGAAGTGTGAGTAGTTTACTTCAGACCTTCGGGTCCATAGCTAGTAGCTAGATGGCTTCTTCTCTCCTTTTGGATCTCAATACAATGTTCTCCCCCTCTCTCGTGGAGATCTATTCGATGTAATCTTCTTTTTGCGGTGTGTTTGTTGAGACCGATGAATTGTAGGTTTATGATCCAACTTATCTATGAATAATATTTGAATCTTCTCTGAATTCTTTTATGTATGATCGAGTTATCTTTGCAAGTCTCTTTGAATTATCCGTTTGGTTTGGCCAACTAGATTGGTAGTTCTTGCAATGGGAGAAGTGCATTGCTTTGGGTTCAATCTTGCGGTGTCCTTACCCAGTGACAAAAAGGGTTGCAAGGCACGTATTATATTGTTGCCATCGAGGATAACAAGATGGGGTATTTATCATATTGCATGAATTTATTCCTCTACATCATGTCATCTTGCTTAAGGCGTTACTCTGTTTTAACTTAATACTCTAGATGCATGCTGGATAGCGGTCGATGAGTGGAGTAATAGTAGTAGATGCAGAATCGTTTCGGTCTACTTGTCACGGACGTGATGCCTATATACATGATCATACCTAGATAACCTCATAACTATGCTCAATTCTGTCAATTGCTCAACAGTAATTTAATCACCCACCGTAGAATACTTATGCTCTTGAGAGAAGCCACTAGTGAAACCTATGGCCCCGGGTCTATTCTCATCATATCAATCTCCATCACTTTTATACTTGCTTTGTTTTTACTTTTCTTTTTTACTTTTCACTTTGCATCTTTATACCAAAAATACCCAAAATATTATCTCTATCCGATCTCACTCTCGTAAGTGACCGTGAAGGGATTGACAACCCCTAATCGCGTTGGTTGCGAGTAGCTATCGTTTTGTGCAGGTACGAGGGACTTGTGCGTGGCCTCCTACTGGATTTATACCTTGGTTCTCAAAAACTAAGGGAAATACTTACGCTACTATGCTGCATCATCCTCTCCTCTTCAGGGAAAACCAACGCAAGCTCAAGACGTAGCAGGTATTTACCTGCCGTTCCAAGTAAATTTGTATGTGCCAAACTCCAAACCTTCAAATGAAATTCTGTTTTGTATGCTCGAGCAGCTCATGTTTCAACTAGGGCTGCCTATATCTTCAATGCTAGGTGGGTTGTTCTCAAGAGGAGTGGACTCCGCTCCTCATTCACGAGAAAGGGCCGGTAACCGGGATGCCCAGTCCCATGATCCAAAAAGATCAAAGAAAATCAAAATAATTAAACAAAACTCCCCCAGGGCTGTTGTATGTTGGAGGATCTCGTTGTTTCGAGCAAGCCATGGATTGATGCTTGTGTTGGGGAACGTAGTAATTTCAAAAAATTTCCTATGCACACGCAAGACCATGGTGATGGCACAGCAACGAGAGGGGAGAGTGTATGTCCACGTACCCTCGTAGACCGAAAGCGGAAGCGTTATAACAACGTGGTTGATGTAGTCGTACGTCTTCACGATCCGACCGATCCAAGTACCGAACGACGGCACCTCCGAAGTTACGCACACGCTCAGCTCGATGAAGATCCCGGGCTCCGATCCAGAAAGCGTCGGGATGAGTTCTGTCAAGACGACGACGTGGTGGACGATGATGATGCTCCACCGACGCAGGGCTTCGCCTAAGCTCCGCGACGATATGACTTCACGGCGCAGGGCTTCGCCTAAGCTCATGACGATATGACCGAAGTGGAATATGGTGGAGGGGGCACCGACACGGCTAAGGAATGATCCGTAGATCAACTTGTGTGTCATGGGGTGCCCCCCCTCAGATATAAAGGAGCAAGGGGGGTGCGGCCGGCCCTAGGGAGGCGCTGCCGAGGAGTCCTACTCCCACCGAGTAGGACTCCCCCTTCCTAGTTGGATTAGGTCTTGGGAAGGGGAAGAGGGAGGGCGCCGCCCCCCCTCTCCTTGTCCTATTCGGACTAGAGGGGGGGGCGCGGCCTGCCCTAGCCGGCCCTCCTCTTCTCCCTTATGGCCCATCAAGGCCCATTGATCCCCCGGGGGGGTCCGGTAACCCCACGGTGTTCCGGTAAAATCCCGTTTTCATCCGGAACCTTTCCGAAGTCCAAACATAGTCTTCCAATATATCAATCTTTATGTCTCGACCATTTCGAGACTCCTCGTCATTTCCGTGATCACATCCGGGACTCCGAACAAACTTCGGTACATCAAAACTTATAAACTCATAATAAACTGTCATCGAAACGTTAAGCGTGCGGACCCTACGGGTTCGAGAACTATGTAGACATGACCTAGAACTATTCTCGGTCAATAACCAATAGCGGAACCTGGATGCCCATATTGGTTCCTACATATTCTTCGAAGATCTTTTATCGGTCAAACCGCATAACGACATACGTTGTTCCCTTTGTCATCGGTATGTTACTTACCCGAGATTCGATCGTCGGTATCCAATACCTAGTTCAATCTCGTTACCGGCAAGTCTCTTTACTCGTTCCGTAATACATCATCTCACAACTAACTTATTAGTTGCAATGCTTATGTGATGTGTATTACCGAGAAGGCCTAGAGATACCTCTCCGACAATCGGAGTGACAAAACCTAATCTCGAAATACGCCAACCCAACATGTACCTTTGGAGACACCTGTAGTACTCCTTTATAATCACCCAGTTACGTTGTGACGTTTGGTAGTACCCAAAGTGTTCCTCTGGTAAACGGGAGTTGCATAATCTCATAGTTACAGGAACATGTATAGGTCATGAAGAAAGCAATAGCAATATACCAAACGATCAAGTGCTAAGCTAACGGAATGGGTCATGTCAATCACATCATTCTCCTAATGATGTGATCCCATTAATCAAATGACAACACATGTCTATAGTTAGGAAACATAACCATCTTTGATTAATGAGCTAGTCAAGTAGAGGCATACTAGTGACTGTATGTTTGTCTATGTATTCACACATGTATTATGTTTCCGGTTAATACAATTCTAGCATGAATAATAAACATTTATCATGATATAAGGAAATAAATAATAACTTTATTATTGCCTCTAGGGCATATTTCCTTCATCTCCCACTTGCACTAGAGTCAATAATCTAGATTACACAAGAATGATTCTAACACCCATGGAGTCTTGGTGCTGATCATGTTTTGCTCGTGGAAGAGGCTTAGTCAACGGGTCTCGCAACATTCAGATCCGTATGTATCTTGCAAATCTCTATGTCTCCCACTTGGACTTGGTCCCGAATGGAATTGAAGCGTCTCTTGATATGCTTGGTCCTCTTGTGAAATCTGGATTCCTTTGCCAAGGCAATTACACCAAGATTGTCACGAAGATCTTCATTGGTCCCGATGCACTAGGTATGACACCTAGATCGGAAATGAACTCTTTCATCCAGACTCCTTCATTTGCTGCTTCCGAAGCAGCTATGTACTCCGCTTCACATGTAGATCCCGCCACGACGCTTTGTTTAGAACTGCACCAACTGACAGCTCCACCGTTTAATAAAAACACGTATCCGATTTGCGATTTAGAATCGTCCGGATCAGTGTCAAAGCATGCATCGACGTAACCATTTACGACTAGCTCTTTGTCACCTCCATATACGAGAAACATATCCTTAGTCCTTTTCATGTATTTCAGGATGTTCTTGACCGCTGTCCAGTGATCCACTCCTGGATTACTTTGGTACCTTCCTGCCAAGCTTATTGCTAAGCATACGTCAGGTATGGTACACAGCATTGCATACATGATAGAGCCTATGGCTGAAGCATAGGGAACATCTTTCATTTTCTCTCTATCTTCTGCTGTGGTCGGGCATTGAGTCTGACTCAATTTCACACCTTGTAATACAGGTAAAAAACCTTTCTTTGCCTGATCCATTTTGAACTTTTTCAAAACTTTATCAAGGTATGTGCTTTGTGAAAGTCCAATTAAGCGTCTTGATCTATCTCTATAGATCTTGATGCCCAATATGTAAGCAGCTTCACCGAGGTCTTTCATTGAAAAACTTTTATTCAAGTATCCTTTTATGCTATCTAGAAATTCTATATCATTTCCAATCAATAATATGTCGTCCACATATAATATCGTAAATGCTCTGAGCTCCCACTCACTTTCTTGTAAATACAAGCTTCTCCAAAAGTCTCAGATAAAACCATATGCTTTGATCACACTATCAAAGCGTTTATTCCAACTCCGAGAGGCTTGCACTGGACCATAAATTGATCGCTGGAGCTTGCACACTTTGTTAGCACCCTTTGGATCAACAAAACCTTCGGTTGCATCATATACAACTCTTCTTCTAGAAATCCATTCAAGAATGCAGTTTTACATCCATTTGCCAAATTTCATAATCATAAAATGCAGCAATTTCTAACATGATTCGGACAGACTTAAGCATCGCCACTGGTGAGAAAGTCTCATCGTAGTCAACCCTTGAACTTGTCGAAAACCTTTCGCAACAAGTCGAGCTTTATAGACAGTTACATTACCATCGTCGGTCTTCTTCTTAAATATCCATTTATTCTCAATGGCTTGCCGATCATCGGGCAAGTCAACCAAAGTCCATACTTTGTTCTCATACATGGATCCCATCTCAGATTTCATGGCTTCCAGCCATTTTGCGAATCTGGGCTCACCATCGCTTCTTCATAGTTTGTAGGTTCGCCATGGTCAAGTAACATGACTTCCGAATAGGATTACCGCACCACTCTGGTGCGTATTTTACTCTGGTTGACCTCGAAGTTCAAGAGAAAACTTGATCTGAAGTTTCATGATCAATATCATTAGTTTCCTCACTAATTGGTGTAGTTGTCACAGAACCGTTTCTTGTGATGAACTACTTTCCAATAAGGGAGCAGATACAGTTATCTCATCAAGTTCTACTTTCCTCCCACTCACTTCTTTCGAGAGAAACTCCTTTTCTAGAAAGGATCCGAATTTAGCAACGAAAATCTTGCCTTTAGATCTGTGATAGAAGGTGTACCCAACAGTCTCCTTTGGGTATCCTATGAAGACACATTTCTCCGATTTGGGTTCGAGCTTATCTGGTTGAAGTTTCTTCACATAAGCATCGCAGCCCCAAACTTTAAGAAACGACAACTTTGGTTTCTTACCAAACCACAGTTCATAAGGTGTCGTCTCAACGGACTTTGATGGTGCCCTATTTAACGTGAATGCGGCCGTCTCTAAAGCATATCCCCAAAACGATAGCGGTAAATCAGTAAGAGACATCATAGATCGCACCATATCAAGTAAAGTACGACACGACGCTCGGACACACCATTTCTCCGTGGTGTTCCGGTGGCGTGAGTTGCGAAACTATTCGCATTGTTTCAAATGTAAACCAAACTCAGAACTCAAATATTCTCCTCCACGATCAGATCGTAGAAATTTTATTTTCTTGTTACGATGATTTTCCACTTCACTCTGAAATTCTTTGAACTTTTCAAATGTTTCAGATTTGTGTTTCATTAAGTAGATATACCCATATCTGCTCAAATCATCTGTGAAGGTGAGAAAATAACGATACCGCCGTGCCTCAACATTCATTGGACCACAAACATCAGTATGTATGATTTCCAACAAATCAGTTGCTCGCCCATAGTTCCGAGAACGGCGTTTTAGTCATCTTGCCCATGAGGCACGGTTCGCAAGTACCAAGTGATTCATAATCAAGTGATTCCAAAAGTCCATCAAGATGGAGTTTCTTCATGCGTTTTACACCGATATGACCCAAACGGCAAGTGCCACAAATAAGTTGCATTATCATTATCAACTCAGTATCTTTTGGTTTCAACACTATGAATATGTGTATTACTACTATCGAGATTCAATAAAATAGACCACTCTTCAAGGGTGCATGACCATAAAAGATATTATTCATATAAATAGAACAACCATTATTCTCTGTCTTAAATGAATAACCGTCTCGCATCAAACAAGATCCAGATATAATGTTCATGCTTAACGCTGGCACCAAATAACAATTATTTAGGTCTAAAACTAATCCCGATGGTAGATGTAGAGGTAGCGTGCCGACCGCGATCACATCGACTTTGGAACCATTTCCCACGCGATCGTCACCTCGCCCTTAGCCAATCTTCGCAATCCGTAGTTCCTGCTTCGAGTTGCAAATATTAGCAATGTAACCAAGATCAAATACCAGTGTACTCTGCGAGTATTAGTAAGGTACACATCAATAACATGTATATCACCTTTGATCACCTTGCCATCCTTCTTATCCGCCAAATACTTGGGGCAGTTCCGCTCAAGTGTCCAGCTTGCTTGCAAAGAAAACACTCGGCCAGGCTTAGGTCCAGACTTGGGTTTCTTCTCTTGAGCATCAACTTTCTTGCTGTTCTTTTGAAGTTCCCTTCTTCTTTCCTTTGCCCTTTTCTTGAAACTAGTGGTCTTGTTGACCATCAACACTTGATGCTCTTTCTTGATTTCTACCTCCATGCTTCAAAGATTGCGAAGAGCTCGGAATTGTTTTGGTCATCCCTTGCATATTATAGTTCATCACGAAGCTCTTGTAGCTTGGTGGCGTGATTGGAGAATTCATCAATGACACTATCATCCGGAAGAGTAACTCCCAGTTGAATCAAGTGATTATTATACCCGGACATTTTGAGTATATGTTCACCGATGTAACTATTCTCCTCCATCTTGCAGCTATAGAACTTATTGGAGACTTCATACCTCTCAATCCGGCATTTGCTTGAAATATTAACTTCAACTCCTGGAACATCTCATATGCCCCATGACGCTCAAAACGTCGTTGAAGACCCGGTTCTAAGCCTTAAAGCATGGCACATCGAACTATAGAGTAGTCATCAGCTTTGCTTTGCCAGACGCTCACAACTTCGGCGTTGCTCTCGCAAGCAGGCTGGCACCCAGCGGTGCTTCGGGGACGTAATTCTTACGTGCAGCAATGAGGATAATCCTCGTTACGGACCCAGTCCGTGTAATTGCTACCATCATCTTTCAACTTTGCTTTCTCAAGGAACGCATTAAAATTCAACGAAACAACAACACGAGCCATCTATCTACAAAGAAACATAGACAAGCAAAAATACTATCGGTACTAAGTTCATGATAAATTTAAGTTTAATTAATCATATTAAAAACTCCCACTTAGACAGACATCTCTCTAGTCATCTAAGTGATTACGTGATCCAAATCAACTAAACCATGTCCGATCATCACGTGAGATGGAGTAGTTTCAATGGTGAACATCACTATGTTGATCATATCTACTATATGATTCACGCTCGACCTTCCGGTCTCCGTGTTCGAGGCCATATCTGTTATATGCTAGGCTCGTCAAGTTTAACCTGAGTATTCGCGTGTGCAACTGTTTTGCACCCGTTGTATTTGAACGTAGAGCCTATCACACCCGATCATCACGTGGTGTCTCAAAGACGAAGAACTTTCGCAACGGTGCATACTCAGGAGAACACTTCTTGATAATTTTAGTGAGAGATCATCTTATAATGCTACCGTCAATGAAAGCAAGATAAGATGCATAAAGGATAAACATCACATGCAATCAATATAAGTGATATGATATGGTCATCATCATCTTGTGCTTGTGATCTCCATCTCAAGCACCGCCATGATCACCATCGCCACCGGCGCGACACCTTGATCTCCATCGTAGCATCGTTGTCGCCTCGCCAACTATTGCTTCTACGACTATCGCTCTCGCTTAGTGATAAAGTAAAGCAATTACATGGCGTTGCATTTCATACAATAAAGCGACAACCATATGGCTCTCGCCATTGCCGATAACTCGGTTACAAAACATGATCATCTCATACAATAAAATATAGCATCACATCTTGACCACATCACATCACAACATGCCCTGCAAAAACAAGTTAGACGTTCTCTACTTTGTTTTTGCAAGTTTTACGTGGCTGCTACGGGCTGAGCAAGAACCGTTCTTACCTACGCATCAAAACCACAACGATAGTTTGTCAAGTTGGTGCTGTTTTAACCTTCGCAAGGACCGGGCGAGCCACACTCGGTTCAACTAAAGTGAGAGAGACAGACACCGCCGGTCACCTTTAAGCAACGAGTGCTCAAGCGGTGAAACCAGTCTCGCGTAAGCGCACGCGTAATGTCGGTCCGGGCCGCTTCATCTCACAATACCGCTGAACCAAAGTATGACATGCTGGTAAGCAGATGACTTATATCGCCCACAACTCACTTGTGTTCTACTCGTGCATATGACATCAACGCATAAAACCAGGCTCGATACCCTTTGTTGGGGAACGTAGTAATTTCAAAAATTTCCTACGCACACGCAAGACCATGGTGATGGCACAAAGCACGAGAGGGAGAGTGTATGTCCACGCACTCGTGAGACCGAAAGCGAAGCGTTATAACAACGCGGTTGATGTAGTCGACGCCTTCACGATCCGACCGATCCAAGTACCGAACGCACGGCACCTCCGAAGTTCGCACACGCTCAGCTCGATGACGATCCCCGGCTCCGATCCAAAGAAAGCGTCGGGGATGAGTTCCGTCAAGACGACGGCGTGGACGATGATGATGCTCCACCGACGCAGGGCTTCGCCTAAGCTCCGCGATGATATGACTTCACCGACGCAGGCTTCGCCTAAGCTCATGACGATATTACCAAGTGGAATATGGTGGAGGGGGCACCGCACACGGCTAAGGAACGATCCGTAGATCAACTTGTGTGTCATGGGGTGCCCCCGCCTCAGATATAAAGGAGCAAGGGGGTGCGGCGGCCCTAGGGAGGCACGCCGAGGAGTCCTACTCCCACCGGAGTAGGACTCCCCTTCCTAGTTGGATTAGGTCTTGGGGAAGGGGAAGAGGGAGGGGCGCCCTCTCCTTGTCCTATTCGGACTAGAGGGGGGGGGCGCGGCCTGCCCTGGCCGCCCTCCTCTTCTCCCTTATGGCCCATCAAGGCCCATTGATCCCCGGGGGTTCCGTAACCCCGGTGTTAGGTAAAATCCGTTTTCATCCGGAACCTTCCAAGTCCAAACATAGGCTTCCAATATATCAATCTTTATGTCTCGACCATTTCGAGACTCCTCGTCATGTCCGTGATCACATCCGGGACTCAACAAACTTCGTACATCAAAACTTATAAACTCATAATAAACCGTCATCGAACGTTAAGCGTGCGGACCCTACGGGTTCGAGAACTATGTAGACATGACCTAGAACTATTCTCGGTCAATAACCAATAGCGGAACCTGGATGCCCATATTGGTTCCTACATATTCTTCAAGATCTTTTATCGGTCAAACCGCATAACGACATACGTTGTTCCTTTGTCATCGGTATGTTACTTACCCGAGATTCGATCGTCGGTATCCAATACCTAGTTCAATCTCGTTACGGCAAGTCTCTTTACTCGTTCCGTAATACATCATCTCACAACTAACTTATTAGTTGCAATGCTTATGTGATGTGTATTACCGAGAAGGCCTAGAGATACCTCTCCGACAATCGGAGTGACAAAACCTAATCTCAAATACGCCAACCCAACATGTACCTTTGGAGACACTGTAGTACTCCTTTATAATCACCCGATTACGTTGTGACGTTTGGTAGTACCAAAGTGTTCCTCCGTAAACGGAGTTGCATAATCTCATAGTTACAGGAACATGTATAGGTCATGAAGAAAGCAATAGCAATATACCAAACGATCAAGTGCTAAGCTAACGGAATGGGTCATGTCAATCACATCATTCTCCTAATGATGTGATCCCATTAATCAAATGACAACACATGTCTATAGTTAGGAAACATAACCATCTTTGATTAATGAGCTAGTCAAGTAGAGGCATACTAGTGACTGTATGTTTGTCTATGTATTCACACATGTATTATGTTTCCGGTTAATACAATTCTAGCATGAATAATAAACATTTATCATGATATAAGGAAATAAATAATAACTTTATTATTGCCTCTAGGGCATATTTCCTTCAGCTTGTTGGTGGTTGGGGGAGTATAAACCTTTACCATTATGTTTGGGAACTGCCTATAATGCATGTAGTATGGAAGATACAACCATCTCATAGTTGTTGCGTTGACAGTGAAAGTATGCCGCTCAAAATGTTATTCAATCTCTATTTTAAAATCGAGCTCGCACCTCTACAAATCCTGCTTCCCTCTGCGAAGGGCCTATCTATTTACTTTTATGTTGAGTCATCACCCTTTCTTATTAAAAAGCACCACCGGAGAGCACACTTGTCATTTGCATTCATTACTATTGGTTTATATTGGGTATGACTTGATTGGATCTCTTTTACCATGAATTACAATGTTTAGTCAGTCCTTGATCTTTAAAGGTGCTCTGCATTTATGTTTTGCGGTCTCAGAAAGGGCTAGCGAGATATCATTCTGTTATA
Source organism: Aegilops longissima (assembly GCA_021605205.1). Classification (NCBI taxonomy): domain Eukaryota; kingdom Viridiplantae; phylum Streptophyta; class Magnoliopsida; order Poales; family Poaceae; genus Aegilops; species Aegilops longissima. Next base: position 565,555,248 of record CM038677.1, read on the forward strand.
TCATGTTATGATTGTTTTGAGAAAGTGTTGTCATCCGAGTTTTATTATTATGGCTCGTTAGCTGATTATGTTATTGATATGAGTAATTGTGAGACCTATGTGTTATTGTGAGTATGGTTAGTTCATAATATTTGCTGAAACTTGAATGCTGGCTTTTCATGTTTACAACAACAAGATCAAACAGAGTTTGTAAAAGTTTTTCTTTATCACTTTCAGTTTATCAACTGAATTGCTTGAGGACAAGCAAAGGTTTAAGCTTGGGGGAGTTGATACGTCTCGAACGTATCTACTTTTCCAAACACTTTTGCCCTTGTTTTGGACTCTAACTTGCATGATTTGAATGAAACTAACCCGGACTGACGTTGTTTTTAGCAGAACTACCATGATGTTGTTTTATGTGTAGAAAAGAAAAGTTCTCGGAATGTCTTGGAAATCCACGGAGGCACTTTTTGGAATTTATAAGAATTATTGGGCGAAAGAAATACACCGGGGTCCCCATTAGCTGTCTGACGAGATGGGGGCGCCTCTAGGCACGCCCCTATCTCGTGGGCCCCGACCTCCTCCGACCTCAACTCCAACTCCATATATTCCGTCTCGGGAGAAAAAATCAGAGAGAAAGTTTCATCGCGTTTTACGACACGGAGCCGCCGCCAAGCCCTAATCTCTCTCGGAAGGGCTGATCCGAGTCCGCTCGGGGTTAGGAGAGGGGATTCGTCGCCGTCGTCATCATCAACCATCCTCCATCACCAATTTCATGATGCTCACCGCCGTGTGTGAGTAATTCCATCGGAGGCTTGCTGGACGGTGATGGGTTGGATGATATTTACCATGTAATCAAGTTAGTTTTTTTAGGGTTTGATCCCTAGTATCCACTATGTTCTGAGATTGATGTTGCTATGACTTTGCTATGCTTAATGCTTGTGACTAGGGCCCGAGTGCCATGATTTCAGATCTGAACCTATTATGTTTTCATGAATATATGTGTGTTCTTGATCCTATCTTGCAAGTCTATAGTCACCTATTATGTGTTATGATCCGACAACCCCGAAGTGACAATAATCGGGATACTTCTCGGTGATGACCGTAGTTTGAGGAGTTCATGTATTCACTATGTGTTAATGCTTTGGTCCGATTCTCTATTAAAAGTAGGCCTTAATATCCCTTAGTTTCCGCTAGGACCCCACTTCAACGGGAGGGTAGGACGAAAGATGTCATACAAGTTCTTTTCCATAAGCACGTATGACTATTTACGGAATACATGCCTACATTACATTGATGAATTGGAGCTAGTTCTATATCACCCTATGTTATAACTATTGCATGAGGAATCGATCCGCATAATTATCCATCAACGATCCATAGCCTACGAGCTTTTCATATCTGTTCTTCGCTTATTTACTTTTCCGTTGCTCTTGTTACAACTACTACAAAACCCAAAACATTTATCTTTACTTTTGCTACCGTTACCTTTATTATCGTACCACTTTTACTACTAAACACTTTGCTGCAAATACTAAGTTATCCAGGTGTGGTTGAATTGACAACTCAACTGCTAATACTCAAGAATATTCTTTGGCTCCCCTTTTGTCGAATCAATAAATTTGTGTTGAATACTCTGCCCTCGAAAGCTATTGCGATCCCCTATACTTGTGGGTTATCAAAGCCATCTAGCTACTAACTACGGACCCGTAGGTCTACAATGAACTACTCACGCATCATCGGAGAGGCACCAATGAGGATGATGAACCCCTCCGTGATGGTGTCTAGATTGGATCTGGTGGTTCTGGAACTTGCAGCGGCTGGAACTGATTTTCGTCGACTCCCCTAGGGTTTCTGGAATATTGGGGTATTTATAGAGCAAAGAGGCGGTAAGGGAGGCAACGAGGTGGGCACAACCCACTGGCGCGCTGGGCCCCAGCGCGCCTGGTGGTTGTGCTCCCTCTGAGCACCCTCAGTACTTTCTTGGCCCATCTGGTGTCTTCTAGTCTAGAAAAAATCCACAAAACATTTTGCTGCGTTTGGACTCCGTTTGGTATTGATTTCCTGCGATGTAAAAAACAAGCAGAAAACAACAACTAACACTGGGCACTATGTCAATAGGTTAGTACCAAAAAATGATATAAAATGATTGTAAAACATCAAAAAATGATAATATAACAGCATGGAACAATCAAAAATTATAGATACGTTGGAGACATATCAGCATCCCCAAGCTTAATTCTTGCTCGTCCTCGAGTAGGTAAATGATAAAATCAGAATTTTTGATGTGGAATGCTACCTAACATGTTCATCACATATTATTTTCTTTGTAGCATGGACATTTGGACTTTTATATGGTTCAAATAGTCTAGTTTTGACATGGAGATTTCAATACTCAAGCATATCAACAAGCAACCATGTCTTTCAAAATTACAACACTAAAGCAAGTTATCCCTAGCCCATTATGCTCAATCATTGATCCATTCATGAAACACACTCGCATATTAGCTACACCCAATGCTCAAGTACGATCATAGTGCCCCTTAGTTGTTACTTTATAAGAGAAGATGGAGACTCAAATAAAAATAAAAAATAAATGAAGTAAAATAAAGGCCCTTCACAGAGGGAAGTAGGGATTTGTAGAGGTGCCAGAGCTCAAAGCAAAAAAGAAGAGATAAAAACATTTTGGGTGGCATGCTTTTCCTGTCAACGAAAACGATCGAGTAGTTCCCAATACTTTCTATGCTAGATATATCGTAGGCGGTTGTGCTCCCCTCAGAGCACCCCTCGGGCACTTTCTTGGCCCATCTGGTGTCTTCTGGTCCAGAAAAATCCACAAAAAGTTTCGCTGCGTTTGGACTCCGTTTGGTATTGATTTCTGATACGTCTCCAACTTATCTATAATTTTTTATTGTTCCATGCTGTTATATTATCATTCTTGAATGTTTTACAATCATTTTATAGCAACTTTATATCATTTTTTGGGACTAACCTATTGACCCGATTGCCTCTGTGCGCTTGTTGTTTTTGCTTGTTTTTTACATCGCAGGAAATCAATATCAAACAGAGTCCAAACACCGCGAAACTTTTTGTGGATTTTCTATGGACCAGAAGACTACCAATGGGCCAGAGCAACACCTGGGCGTGCCCCGAGGGGGGCACAACCCACCAGGACGCGCCTGGGGCCCAGGCGCGCCTAGGTGGGTTGTGCCCACCTCGGTGTCCTCTGTTGCGGCTTGAACCTACATCGGTATTTCCCCAAAGAGGAAGGGATGATGCAGCACAACGGCGGTAGGTATTTCCCTCAGTGATGAGACCAAGGTTATCAAACCAGTAGGAGAACCAAGCAACACAACATAAACAGCCCCTGCACACAAATAACAACCACTCACAACTCGACGTGTTAAAGGGGTTGTCAATCCCTTTCGGGTAACGGCACCAGAAATTGGCACGTGGACGGGAGAAAATTGTAACAGATTGATAGATCAAACGCCAAATAAAATAAATAAAAATAAAACACAGCAAGGTAGTTTTGTATTTTTGGTTTAATAGATCTGAAATAAAAGCAAAGGAAAAGTATATCGCAAAGGCAAATAATATGAGAAAGAGACCCGGCGGCCGTAGATTTCACCTGTGGCTTCTCTCGAGAAAAATAGCAAACAGTGGGTAAAAAAATCACTGTTGGGCAATTGATAGAACTTCAAATAATCATGACGATATCCATGCAATAATATTTATATAGGCATCACGTGCAAGATTAGTAGACCGACTCCTGCCTGCATCTACTACTATTACTCCACACATCAACCGCTATCCAGCATGCATCTAGTGTATTAAGTTCATGGAGAAACAAAGTAATGCAATAAGAACGATGGCATGATGTAGACAAGATCTATCTATGTAGAGATAGACCCCATCGTTTTATCCTTAGTAGCAATGATACATACGTGTCGGTTCCCCTTCTGTCACTGGGATCAAGCACCATAAGATCGAACCCACTACAAAGCACCTCTTCCCATTGCAAGATAAATAGATAAAGTTGGCCAAACAAAACCCAAATGTCGGAGAAGAAATACGAGGTTATAAGAAATCTTGCATATAAGAGATCAAAGAAACTCAAAAAACTTGCATGGATATAAAAAGATAGATCTGATCATAAACTCAAAGATCATCCGATCCCAACAAACACACCGCAAAAAGAGTTACATCATATGGATCTCCAAGAGACCATTGTATTGAGAATTCAGTGAGAGAGAGGAAGCCATCTAGCTAATAACTACGGACCCAAAGGTCTACAAAGAACTACTCACGCAACATCGGAGAGGCACCAATGGAAGTGGTGAACCCCTCCGTGATGGTGTCTAGATTGGATCTGGTGGTTCTGGACTCTGCGGCGGCTGGAATTTATTTTCGTCGACTCCCATAGGGTTTCTGGAATATTGGGGTAATTATAGAGCAAAGAGGTGGTCCGGGGGCACCCGAGGTGGGCACAACCCACCAGGGCGCGCATGGGCCTCCTGGCGTGCCCTGGTGGGTTGTGCTCCCCTCGGAGCACCCCCAGGCGTAGCCTTGGCCCATTAGGTGTCTTCTGGTCCATAAAAATTCTCCGTGAAGTTTCGTTGCATTTGGACTCCGTTTGGTATTGATTTCCTCTGATGTAAAAAACATGCAGAAAACAACAACTGGCACTTGGCACTATGTCAATAGGTTAGTACCAAAAAATGATATAAAACGACTGTAAAATGATTATAAAATATGCAAGATTGATAATATAACAACATGGAACAATCAAAAATTATAGATACATTGGATACGTATCAGCATCCCCAAGCTTAACTCCTGCTCGTCCCGAGTAGGTAAGTGATAAAAACAGAATTTTTTATGTTGAATGCTGCCTAACATGTCATCTCATATTCTTTTCTCTATAGCATGGACATTTGGACTTTTATGTGATTCAAAGCAATAGTCTAGTCTTGACATGATAACTTAAATACTCAAGCATATCAACAAGCAACCATGTCTTTCAAAATATCAACGCTAAAATAAGTTCTCCATAGCCCATCATGCACAATCATTGATCCATTCATGAAACACACTCGCATATTAGCTACACCCAATATTCAAGTACGATCATAGTGCCCCTTAGTTGTTACTTTATAAGAGAAGATGGAGACTCAAATTCAAAATAAATATTGCATGAAGTAAAAGAAAGGCCCTTCGCAGAGGGAAGTTGGGATTTGTTATTTGACAATATAATGTAAATTCAGTTTTCATTTTGAGACTGGGAAGCCCTAATACCTTTGCCTTACTCTCGTGCAATGACAAGTGAATAAACACTCATCGTGAGAATAACACATCTAGCATGGAAAATATTAGCCACCCCTCACTGCTCCGGGAGCAGTACGAACACACAAAAGAGAAGTTTATTTTGAAAATTAGAGATGGCACATACAAATTTGCTTAGAACGGCAAAAGAATACCGCATATAGGTAGATATAGTGGACTCATGTGGCAAAATTGGTTTAAAGGTTTTTGGATGCACAAGTAGAGATCATACTTAGTGCAAAATGAAGGCTAGCAAAAGATTGAGAAGCGACCAACCAAGAAACGAATAATCTCATAAGCAAGCATTAAGCATAATTAACACCAAATAATGCACCACTAGTAGGATATAATTTCGGTGCATGACTATTGACTTTCATGCTTGCATAGGGAATCACAAACCTTAACACCAATATTCTTACTAAAGCATAATTACTCATCAACACGATTCACATATCACATCATCATATCTCGAAACTATTACAAGGAATCAAGTTTTATTTTGTCCAATGATCTTCATGAAAGTTTTTATTATATCCTTCTTGGATATCTATCACTTTGGTACTAATTTTCATATGTTGCTTTTGATAAGCTCAAACAAATATAAGTGAAGATCATGAGCATAATTTTTCTTTCTCTCAAAATAATTTAAGTGAAGCAAGAGAGAATTTCTTGAAAATTTTACTAACTCTCTAATAAATCTAAGTGAAGCAAGAGAGCAATTTCTTCAAAAATACTAAAGTACACCGTGCTAAAAAAGATATAAGTGAAGCATAGAGCAAGTCTATAGCTCATAAAAAATTAAGTGAAGCATAGAGAGCAATTCTAACAAGTCATGACATAATTTTGGCTCTCTCAAATAGGTGTGTCCAGCAAGGAATCAAGACTTAAAACACAGAATAAAACAAGCAAAGACTCATATCATACAAGACGCTCCAACAAAACACATAGTATGTGACGAATGAAAATATAGCTTCGAGTAAATTACCGATGGTCGTTAGAAGAAAGAGGGGATGCCACTCGGGGGGCATCCCCAAGCTTAGTTGTTTACTCTCTTTTGGATAATAGCTTGGGATGCCAGGGCATCCCCAAGCTTAGGCTCTTCTTACTCCTTATTCCTTCATCCATCGTAAGATAACCCAAAACTTGAAAACTTCAATCACACAAAACTCAACAAAACCTTCATGAGATCCGTTAGTACAAGAAAGCAAATCACTACTATAAGTAATGTATCAAACCAATTCATATTTTATTCTTGCATTATATCTACTGTATTCCAACTTTTCTATGGCAAAAACTCATCAAAGAAAACCATAGAGCCATCAAAACAAGCACACAACGCAAAGAAAACAGAATGTGTTAAAAGCAGAATAGTCTGTAGCAATCTAACTATTTCGTATACTTTTGTAACTCCAAAAGTTCTGAAAAATTAGGACGACCTGAGCAATTTGTATAGTAATCTTCTGCAAAAAGAATCAACCCAAAAGCACACTGTTAAAAATGAGAGTTATTTTCGTGAGCGCAGAAGTTTCGGTTTTTCAGCAAGATCAAACAACTATCACCCAAGAAGATCCTAAAGGCTTTGCTTGGCACAAACACTAATTAAAACACAAAAAAAACAATCATAATAGTAGCATAATTGTGCTAACACTCAAGAACAGAAAGCAAAAAGCAAAAATAAATTGTATTCATTGGGTTGCCTCCCAACAAGCTCTTTCTTTATAGCCATCAAGATAGGATTTTAGATTTCAATGATGCTCACATGAAAGATAATAATTGAAACACAAAGAGAGCATCATAATGAAGGAAATATGCCCTAGAGGCAATAATAAAGTTATTATTTTTCTTTATATCATGATAAATGTTTATTATTCATGCTAGAATTGTATTAACCGGAAACTTGATACATGTGTGAATGCATAGACAAAACGAAGTGTCCCTAGTATGCCTCTACTAGACTAGCTTGTTAATCAAAGATGGTTAAGTTTCCTGACCATAGACATGTGTTGTCATTTGATGAACGTGATCACATCATTAGAGAATGATGTGATGGACAAGACCCATCCGTTAGCTTAGCATTATGATAGTTAAGTTTTATTGCTATTGCTTTCTTCATGACTTATACATGTTCCTCTGACTATGAGATTATGTAACTCCCAAATACCGGAGGAACACTTAGTGTGCTATCAAACGTCACAATGTAACTGGGCGATTATAAAGATGCTCTACAGGTGTCTCCGAAGGTGTTTGTTGAGTTGGCATAGATCGAGATTAGGATTTGTCACTCCGTATATTGGAGGTATCTCTGGGCCCTCTCGGTAATGCACATCACTATAAGCCTTGCAAGCAATGTGACTAATGAGTTAGTTGCGGGATGATGCATTACGGAACGAGTAAAGAGACTTGCCGGTAATGAGATTGAACTAGGTATAATGATACCGACGATCGAATCTCGGGCAAGTAACATACCGGTGACAAAGGGAACAACGTATGTTGTTATGCGGTTTGACCGATAAAGATCTTCGTAGAATATGTAGGAGCAAATATGCGCATCCAGGTTCCGCTATTGGCTATTGACCGGAGATGTGTCTTGGTCATGTCTACATAGTTCTCGAACCCGTAGGGTCCGCACGCTTAACGTTCGATGACGATTTCTATTATGAGTTATGTGATTTGATGACCGAAGCTTGTTTGGAGTCCCGGATGAGACCACGGACATGACGAGGAGTATCGAAATGGTTGAGAGGTAAAGATTCATATATTGGAAGGCTATATTCGGACATCGGAAAGGTTCCGAGTGATTCGGGTATTTTTCGGAGTACCGGGGAGTTACGGGAATTCACCGGGAGAAGTAATGGCAGAGGCGTACCTAGCATAGAAGCATTGGGTGCAAATGACACCAACAAAATTTTAGTTGATAACATAGCACTTTACATGTACTTGATGCTTGAACTCAACAAAAAATCATATTTGAACCCATTGACTACCTAGCTGCATTAGACAAAAAGCCTTTTAATCCATATATTCAGTGCAAGTGTGAAAGCCCAAATAAAATAGATCAATTTGGTAGCTCGCAGCTGGCTAGACGCATGATCTTCAGATTGAGTTGCTTCACCGCCGCAATGGACAGAAGCAAATAAATCTATTTTTGCAAATGGAAAATAAATCTGAATACTCTTGTCACCTTCATTGCCCTCACGCTGACATACGACATATGTCAGCGGCAAGCCGGCATAGAAAATATCTGTATTATCTCTCTCACCGCCCTCACGTTGGCAACCAGCAGCGGCAAGCCGACAATTGCTATTCAAAATATTATTACACGCGATAGCATATCCTGTCCCGCTTGTACAAGTCTTATCCAACCTTAATTATATGATTGCTTTTTTGGTCAAACCTTGATCTAGTATGGAACAACATTTTGCAAAAAAGATGGTCATTATATCATGATAAATATAATAAAGCATGTACTTCAAGGCCACCCTAATAGGCAAGCAAACAAATGATGCGCTACTCCTAGTCCCACATAGTCTTTTATTCAGATAGAATCTGGTTTAAATTAATTGTCATATTACGACTAACCCGAAGGGAATTCCAGAATACATAAAAAGTTTTAATAAAGTAAGATTGAGATTAGGAGAAGAGTTATGCGTTGTCTGTAATGTGAGGAGCTTACTAAACTGGCTAAGTTTATCGAGATGATTTTGATCCAGATAAACTGCATGATGTTGGTCCTGATGGAATTACCAATATTGCTAAATTAATGGTGCAAGGCAAGTAAACATACTCCTTTTACTTTGGCCTATCAACCTGTAAAGCTAGTGCTGATATTGCCGATTTCCATGGAATTAATTGACCAGTGCTTTTGATATATGATTGTTGTCAACAAAATATGTAATAAAATGGGTGATCAATCAAAGGGTGGTTTTCTAATTTGCTAATGGATGCGAGTTTTCTTACCATTAGTAAGTAGTAACGATGAAAGATCAAAGAAACTTGGAAATAACAATGACTCTACATGTTCCGCTTAATAGTACTTATTTACAACTTGAGAAATTAACATGTCATTTTGCTTTTTTTACAAGGAATACCTTATCTAACTACCTATTAAAGTACAAAGTTGTGCATTTGACTACTTTATTTGGAACGTTTGAAAAGGGGTTTTATGTTTTCATTCAACTGATATTTATTCATCATGTAGTTTTATGTAACAATTATATGTGGTATGCTATTTCAGTTCCTTATGTTGTCCTTTGAGTGCAAGTATGAGGTTGTAAAACTAATCTGAGGTAGGCCTATGTACATATCATCCGGGGGGCAATAGCCCCCACCTTGGATAAGTTGGGAAGATTTTGGGAGAGCTTACCTGGATTTATTAGCACCCTCTGCCACTGCAGACAATCTTTAGTTCATGTCCAAATCCTTAGTGAACCCATTGGCAAAACTTCTTGGCTCTGCCCCTGAGTAATGGGCCTTATTGGGCTTTAGTGGAGAGAGGGGAGAAGGGCCAAGAGGTGGCGCGCGCCTCCCGCCTGCCCAAACCGAATTGGACAGGGGGTGGGGGCGCGGCCCCCCCTTTCCTTCTCTCTCTCCCTCTCTTTCCTTCTCTCCTACTCCGAATAGGAAAGGGAATCCTACTAGGACTTGGGAGTCCTAGTAGGACTCCCTATGCTTGGCGCGCCCCCTAGGCCGGCCGCCTCCTCCCTCCCTCCTTTATATACGGGGGAGGGGAGCACCCCAAAGGCACTCAAGATTTTTCTAAGCCTTGTGTGGTGCCCCCCTCCACAGTTACACACCTCGGTCAAATCGTCGTAGTGCTTAGGCGAAGCCCTGTGCTGGTAACTTCATCATCACCATCACCACACCGTCGTGCTGACGGAACTCTCCCTCGGCCTCAGCTAGATCTAGAGTTCGAGGGACGTCACCGAGTTGAATGTGTGCAGATCACGGAGGTGCCGTGCGTTCGGTACTTGATCGGTTGGATCGCGAAGACGTTCAACTACATCAACCGTGTTACTTAACGCTTCCGCTTTCGGTCTACGAGGGTACATGGACACACTCTCCCCGCTCGTTGCTATTCTTCTCCTAGATAGATCTTGCGTGATCGTAGGATTTTTTTTGAAATACTACGTTCCCCAACAGTGGCATCCGAGCCAGGTATATGCGTAGATGATATATGCACGAGTAGAACACAAAGAATTGTGGGCGATAATATTCATACTGCTTACCAGCATGTCATAACTTTGGTTCGGCGGTATTGTTGGATGAAGCGGCCCAGACTGACATCACATGACCGCGTTCATGAGACTGGTTCTACCGCCGTGCTTTGCACAGAGGTGGCTAGTCGGTGTCTGTTTCTCCAACTTTAGTTGAATCGAGTGTGACTACGACTGGTCCTTGTTGAAGGTTAAAACAACACACTTGACGGAAAATAGTTGTGGTTTTGATGCGTAGGTAAGAACGGTTCTTGCTAAGCCCGTAGCACCACATAAAACTTGCAACAACAAAGTAGAGGACGTTTAACTTATTTTTGCAGGGCTTGCTGTGATGTGATATGGTCAAGACGTGATGATATATAAATTTTTGTATGAGATGATCATGTTTTGTAGTAGTTATCGGCAACTGGCAGGAGCCATATGGTTGTCGGTTTATTGTATGAAATGCAATCGCCATGTAATTTCTTTACTTTATGACTAAGCGGTAGCGATAGTCGTAGAAGCAATAGTTGGCGAGACGGCAACGATGCTTCGATGGAGATCAAGGTGTCAAGCCAGTGACGATGGTGATTGAGGGAGTCCTGGATTATGGGGTGTCCGGATAGCCGGACTATGACCTTTGGCCGGACTCCTGGACTATGAAGATACAAGATTGAAGACTTCGTCCCGTGTCCGGATGGGACTTTCCTTGGCGTGGAAGGCAAGCTTGGCGATACGGATATGTAGATCTCCTACCATTGTAACCGACTCTGTGTAACCCTAACCCTCTTCGGTGCCTATATAAACCGGAGGGTTTTAGTCCGTAGGACGAACAACAATCATACCATAGGCTAGCTTCTAGGGTTTAGCCTCTCTGATCTCGTGGTAGATCTACTCTTGTACTACCCATATCATCAATATTAATCAAGCAGGAGTGGGGTTTTACCTCCATCGAGAGGGCCTGAACCTGGGTTTATCTGTTGGAAATATGCCCTAGAGGCAATGATAAATTAGTTATTATTATATTTCCTTGTTCATGATAATCGTTTATTATCCATGCTATAATTGTATTGATAGGAAACTCACATACATGTGTGGATACATAGACAACACCATGTCCCTAGTAAGCCTCTAGTTGACTAGCTCGTTGATCAATAGATGGTTACGGTTTCCTGACCATGGACATTGGATGTCACTGATAACGGGATCACATCATTAGGAGAATGATGTGATGGACAAGACCCAATCCTAAGCCTAGCACAAAGATCGTAGTTCGTATGCTAAAGCTTTTCTAATGTCAAGTATCATTTCCTTAGACCATGAGATTGTGCAACTCCCGGATACCGTAGGAATGCTTTGGGTATACCAAATGTCACAACGTAATTGGGTGGCTATAAAGGTGCACTACAGGTATCTCCGAAAGTGTCTGTTGGGTTGGCACGAATCGAGACTGGGATTTGTCACTCCGTGTAAACGAAGAGGTATCTCTGGGCCCACTCGGTAGGACATCATCATAATGTGCACAATGTGACCAAGGGGTTGATCACGGGATGATGTGTTACAGAACGAGTAAAGAGACTTGTCGGTAACGAGATTGAACAAGGTATCGGGATACCGACGATCGAATCTTGGGCAAGTACAATACCGCTAGACAAAGGGAATTGAATACGGGATTGATTGAATCCTCGACATCGTGGTTCATCCGATGAGATCATCGTGGAACATGTGGGAGCCAACATGGGTATCCAGATCCCGCTGTTGGTTATTAACCGGAGAACATCTCGGTCATGTCTGCATGGTTCCCGAACCCGTAGGGTCTACACACTTAAGGTTCGGTGGCGCTAGAGTTGTTATGGGAAATAGTGCGTGGTTACGAAGGTTGTTCGAGTCCGGATGTGATCCCGGACGTCACGAGGAGTTCGGAATGGTCGGCGGTGAAGATCGATATATTGGACGAAGGGTATTGGAGTCCGGAATTGTTCCGGAGTACTGTGCTATGGCCAAGCATGGTGAAAGGTGTTTGGGAGCCCGGCAAGTGTTGGAGGGCCTCATGGGCCAAACGGGAAGGGGCAAACCAGCCCACTAAGGGGTGGTGCGCCTCCCAGCCCCTCTCACGTAACCAGGAGAGGTGGGGCGCCTCCCTAGGGCAGCCCCTTCCCGGCTTGGGGCAAGTTTCCTAGGGGTGGGGCGCCCAAACCCATCTAGGGTTTCCCTGTGGCCGCCGCCCCTCCCTAGGGAACCCTAGGCGCCTCCTCCACCCCCTTACCCCTATATATAGTGAGGAGAGAGAGGGCAGCCGCACCTTCCTCGGCGCAGCCCTCCCTCCTCCAACACTTCCTCCTCCTCCGTAGTGCTTAGCGGCTCTGCTGGGAGAACCACGAGCTCCATCACCACCACGCCGCAGGTGTCTGTCGGAGTTTTCCTCAACTTCTCCTCTCCCTTGCTAGATCAAGAAGGAGGAGACGTCCCCGGCTGTACGTGTGTTGAACGCGGAGGTGCCGTCCGTTCGGCGCTAGGATCATCGGTGATTTGGATCACGACGAGTACGACTCCATCAACCCCGTTCTCTTGAACGCTTCGCTTAGCGATCTACAAGGGTATGTAGATGCACTCTCCTTCCCTCGTTGCTGGTTTCTCCATAGATAGATCTTGGTGACACGAGGAAAATTTTGAATTTCTGCACGTTACCCAACATGATGGCATCATGAGCTAGGTCTATTGCGTAGATTCTTTGCACGAGTAGAACACAAAGTAGTTGTGGGCGTTGATGATGTTCAATATGCTTACCGTTACTAGTCCAATCTTGTTTCGACGGTATTGTGGGATGAAGCGGCCGGACCGACCTTACACGTACTCTTACGTGAGGCAGGTTCCACCGATCGACATGCACTTGGTGCATAAGGTGGCTAGCGGTGCCGATCTCTCCCACTTTAGTCGGAACGGATTCGATGAAAAGGGTCCTTATGAAGGGTAAATAGCAATTGGCATATTACGTTGTGGTTTTGCGTAGGTAAGAAACGTTCTTGCTAGAAACCCATAGCAGCCACGTAAAACATGCAAACAACAATTAGAGGACGTCTAACTTGTTTTTGCGGGGTATGCTATGTGATGTGATATGGCCAAGAAGAATGTGATGAATGATATGTGATGTATGAGATTGATCATGTTCTTGTAATAGGATTCACGACTTGCATGTCGATGAGTATGACAACCGCAGGAGCCATAGGAGTTGTCTTTATTTATTGTATGACCTGCGTGTCATTGAACAACGCCATGTAATTACTTTACATTATTGCTAACGGTAGCCATAGTAGTAGAAGTAATAAGTTGGCGAGACAACTTCATGGAGACACGATGATGGAGATCATGGTGTCATGCGGTGACGATGATGATCATGGAGCCCCAAGATGGAGATCAATGGAGCTATATGATATTGGCCATATCATGTCACTACTATATATAATTGCATGTGATGTTTATTATGTTTATGCATCTTGTTTACTTAGAACGACGGTAGTAAATAAGATGATCCTTACAACAATTTCAAGAAGTGTTCTCCCCTAACTGTGCACCGTTGCTAAAGTTCGTCGCTTCTAAGCACCACGTGATGATCGGGTGTGATGGATTCTTACGTTCACATACAACGGGTGTAAGACAGATTTACACACGCGAAACACTTAGGGTTAACTTGACGAGCCTGGCATGTACAGACATGGCCTCGGAACACAGAGACCGAAAGGTCGAGCATGAGTCGTATAGTAGATACGATCAACATGAAGATGTTCACCTATGATGACTAGTCCGTCTCACGTGATGATCGGACACGGCCTAGTTGACTCGGATCATGTAATCACTTAGATGACTAGAGGTATGTCTATCTGAGTGGGAGTTCATAAGATGAACTTAATTATCCTGAACATAGTCAAAAGACCCTTTGCAAATTATGTCGTAAACTCGCGCTTTAGTTCCACTGTTTAGATATGTTCCTAGAGAAAATATAGTTGAAAGTTGACAGTAGCGATTATGCAGACAGTAGAAAGCTTATGTCCTTAATGCACCGCTCAGTGTGTTGAACCCCAAACGTCGTTTGTGGATGTTGCGAACATCGGACATACACTTTTTGATAACTACGTGATAGTTCAGTTAAACGGTTTAGAGTTGAGGCACCAAAGACATTTTTCAAACGTCATGAACATATGAGATGTTTCGAGGGCTGAAATTGGGATTTCAGGCTCGTGCCCACGTCAAGAGGTATAAGACCTCTGATGATTTTCTTAGCCTGCAAACTCAGGGAGAAAAGCTCAATCGTTGAGCTTGTGCTCAGATTGTCTGAATACAACAATCACTTGAATCGAGTGGGAGTTGATCTTCCAGATGAGATAGTGATGTTTCTCCAAAGTCATTGCCACCAAGCTGCTAGAGCTTCGTGATGAACTATAACATATCAGGGATAGATATGATGATCCTTGAGGTATTCGTGATGTTTGACACCGCGAAAGTAGAAATCAAGAAGGAGCATCAATTGTTGATGGTTGGTGAAACCACTAGTTTCAAGAAGGGCACGGGCAAGAAGGGACACTTCATGAAACGACAAATCAGCTGCTGCTCTAGTGAAGAAACCCAAGGTTGAACCCAAACCCGAGACTAAGTGCTTCTGTAATAAGGGGAACAGTCACTGGAGCAGCATTACCCTAGATACTTGGTAGATGAGAAGGCTGGCAAGGTCAATAGAAGTATATTGGATATGCATTATGTTAATGTGTACTTTACTAGTACTCCTAGTAGCACCAGGGTATTAAGATACCGGTTCGGTTGCTAAGTGTTAGTAACTCGAAATAAAAGCTACGGAATAAACGGAGACTAGCTAAAGGTGAGCTGACGAAATGTGTTGGAAGTGTTTCCAAAGTTGATGTGATCAAGCATCGCACGCTCCCTCTACCATCAAGATTAGTATTAAACCAGAATAATTGTCATTTGGTGTTTGCGTTGAGCATAGACATGATTGGATTATGTCTGTCGCAATACGGTTATTCATTTAAAGAGAATAATGGTTACTCAATTTATTTGAATAATACCTTCAATGGTCTTGCACCTAAAGGAATGGTTTATTGAATCTCGATTGTAGTGATACACATTTTCATGCCAAAAGATATAAGATAGTAATGATAGTACCACTTACTTGTGGCATTGCCATGTAAGTCATATTGGTATAAAACGCATGAAGAAGCTCCATGTTGATGGATCTTTGGACTCACTCGTTTTTTTGAAAAGTTTGAGACATGCGAACCATGTCTATTGGTGTATACGCATGAAGAAACTCCATGCAGATGGATCGTTTGGACTCACTTGATTTTGAATCACTTGAGATATGCAAATCATACCACATGGGCAAGATGATTTGAAAAGCCTCGGTTTCAAAGAAGATGGAACAAGATAGCAACTTGTTGGAAGTAACACATTTTGATGTGTGCAGTCCAATGAGTCTTTGAGGCATCTGATGAATATCGTTATGTTCTTACTTCACGGATGATTTAAGTAGATCTTGAGTGTATTTACTTGATGAAACACAAGTCTGAATTATTGAATGGTTCAAGTAATTTCAGAGTGAAGTTAAAAGATCATCGTGACAAGAGGATAAAATGTCTATGATATGATCATAAAGATGAGTATCTGAGTTACGAGCTTTGGCATGCAATTAAGACATTGTGGAAATTGTTTCACAATTAATACCGCCTGGAACACCATAGTGTGATGGTGTGTCCGAACATCATAGTTGCACCCTATTAGATATGGTGCGTACCATGATGTCTCTTATCGAATTACCACTATCGTTCATGGGTTAGGCATTAGAGACAACCGCACTCACTTTAATAGGGCACCACGTAATTCCGTTGAGACGACCTGTTTGAACTATGGTTTGGAGAAACCTAATTTGTCGTTTCTTAAAAGTTTGGGGTTGCGACGCTTATGTGAAAAAGTTTCAGGTTGATAAGCTCGAACCCAAAGCGGATAAAATGCATCTTCATAGGACACCCAAAACAGTTGGGTATACCTCCTAATTCAGATCCGAAAGCAATAGGGATTGTTTCTTGAATCAGGTCCTTTCTCGAGGAAAAGTTTGTCTCGAAAAGTTGAGTGGGAGGATGGTGGAGACTTGATATGGTTATTGAACCGTCACTACAACTAGTGTGTAGCACGGCACAGGAAGTTGTTCCTGTGGCACCTACACCAATTGAAGTAGAAGCTTATGATAGTGATCATGAAACTTCGGATCAAGTCACTACCGTACCTCGTAGGGTGACAAGGATGCGTACTGCTTCAGAGTGGTACAGTAATCCTGTCTTGAAGGTCATGTTGCTAGACAACAATGAACCTACGAGCTATGGAGAAGCGATGGTGGGCCCATATTCCGACAAATGGTTAGAGGCCATGAAATCCGAGATAGGATCCATGTATCAGAACAAAGCATGGACTTTGGTGGACTTGCCCGATGATCGGCAAGCTATTGAGATAAATGGATTTTTAAGAAGAAGACGAACGTGGACGGTAATGTCACCGTCTATGAAGCTCGACTTGTGGCAAAGAGTTTTTCACAAGTTGACTACGATGAGATTTTCTCATCCGTAGCGATGCTTAAGTCCGTCGGAATCATGCTAGCATTAGCTGCATTTATGAAATCTTGCAGATAGGATGTCAAAAACATTGTTTTCTCGACGATATCCTTGAGGGAAGGTTGTATGTGATACAACCAGAAGGTTTTGTCAATCCTGAAAGACGCTAACAAGTATGCAAAGCTCCAGCGATCCTTCTAAGGACTGGAGTAAGCATCTCGGAGTTGGAACGTGCGCTTTGATGAGATGATCAAAGATTTTGGGTTTATACAAAGTTTATGAGAAACTTGTATTTCCAAAGAAGTGAGTGGGAGCACTATAGAATTTCTGATGAGTATATGTTGTTGACATATTGATGATCATAAATGATGTAGAATTTCTAGAAAGCATATAGGGTAGTTTGAAAAGTGTTTTTCAATAGGAAACCTGGATTAAGCTACTTGAACATTGAGCATCAAGATCTATAAGGATAGATCAAAAACGCTTAATGGTACTTTCAAATGAGCACATACCTTGACATAATCTTGAAGGTGTTCAAGATGGATCATCAAAGAAGGAGTTCTTGCACGAGTTGTAAGGTATAAAGTTAAGAGTTAAAGCTCGACCACGGCAGAAAAGAGAGAAAGGGCGAAGGTCGCCCCTATGCCTTAGACATAGGCTCTATAGTATGCTATCTTTGTGTACCGACGGAAGTGTGCCTTGCCATGAGTCGGTCAAGGGTACAAGAATGATCCAGAATGGATCATTGGACATGATCAAAATTGTCCTTAGAGTAAATAAGGACATGTTTCTCGATTATGGAGGTGATAAAGAGTTCGACGTAAAGGGTTACGTCGATGCAAGCTTTAACACCTATCCGAAAGTGACTCGAGTAGCAAACCGGATCGTATAGTGGAGCAACCATTTGGAATAGCTTCAAGTGGAGCATGGAAGCAACATTTACAATATGACATAGAGAATTGCGAAGTACATACGGATCTGAATGTTACAGACCCGTTGACTAAAACCTCTCTTACAAGCAAAACATGATCAAACCCCAGAACTCATTGAGTCTTAATCACATGATGATGTGAACTAGTTTAGTGACACTAGTAAACTCTTTGGATGTTGGTCACATGGTGATGTGACCTGTGAGTGTTAATCACATGGCGATGTGAACTAGATTATTGACTCTAGTGCAAGTGGGAGACTGTTGGAAATATGCCCTAGAGGCAATGATAAATTAGTTATTATTATATTTCCTTATTCATGATAATCGTTTATTATCCATGCTATAATTGTATTGATAGGAAACTCAGATACATGTGTGGATACATAGACAACACCATGTCCCTAGTAAGCCTCTAGTTGACTAGCTCGTTGATCAATAGATGGTTACGGTTTCCTGACCATGGACATTGGATGTCACTGATAACGGGATCACATCATTAGGAGAATGATGTGATGGACAAGACCCAATCCTAAGCCTAGCACAAAGATCGTAGTTCGTATGCTAAAGCTTTTCTAATGTCAAGTATCATTTCCTTAGACCATGAGATTGTGTAACTCTCGGATACCGTAGGAATGCTTTGGGTATACCAAATGTCACAACGTAACTGGGTGGCTATAAAGGTGCACTACAGGTATCTCCGAAAGTGTCTGTTGGGTTGGCACGAATCGAGACTGGGATTTGTCACTCCGTGTAAACGGAGAGGTATCTCTGGGCCCACTCGGTAGGACATCATCATAATGTGCACAATGTGACCAAGGGGTTGATCACGGGATGGTGTGTTACGGAACGAGTAAAGAGACTTGCCGGTAACGAGATTGAACAAGGTATCGGGATACCGACGATCGAATCTCAGGCAAGTACAATACCGCTAGACAAAGGGAATTGAATACGGGATTGATTGAATCCTCGATATCGTGGTTCATCCGATGAGATCATCGTGGAACATGTGGGAGCCAACATGGGTATCCAGATCCCGTTGTTGGTTATTGACGGAGAACATCTCGGTCATGTTCGCATGGTTCCCGAACCCGTAGGGTCTACACATAAGGTTCGGTGGCGCTAGAGTTGTTATGGGAAATAGTGCGTGGTTACCGAAGGTTGTTCGAGTCCGGATGTGATCCCGGACGTCACGAGGAGTTCGGAATGGTCCGCGGTGAAGATCGATATATTGGACGAAGGGTATTGGAGTCGGAAGTGTTCGGGAGTACCGAGGCTATGGCAGCGTGACGAAAGGTGTTTTGGGAGCCCGGCAAGTGTTGGAGGGCCTCATGGGCCAAGCGGGAAGGGGCAAACCAGCCCACTAAGGGGTGGTGCGCCCTCCCAGCCCCTCTCACGTAACCAGGAGAGGTGGGGCGCCTCCCTAGGGCAGCCCCTTCCCGGCTTGGGGGCAAGTTTCCTGGGGATGGGGCGCCCAAACCCATCTAGGGTTTCCCTGTGGCCGTCGCCCCTCCCTAGGGAACCCTAGGCGCATCCTCCACCCCCTTACCCCTATATATAGTGAGGGAGAGAGGGCAGCCGCACCTTCCCTGGCGCAGCCCTCCCTCCTCAACACTTCCTCCTCCTCCGTAGTGCTTAGCGGCTCTCTGGGAGAACCACGAGCTCCATCACCACCACGCCGTCGTGCTGCCGGAGTTTTCCTCAACTTCTCCTCTCCCTTGCTGGATCAAGAAGGAGGAGACGCCCCGGCTGTACGTGTGTTGAGCGCGGAGGTGCCGTCCGTTCGGCGCTAGGATCATCGGTGATTTGGATCACGGCAGTACGACTCCATCAACCCCGTTCTCTTGAACGCTTCGCTTAGCAATCTACAAGGGTATGTAGATGCACTCTCCTTCCCCTCGTTGCTGGTTTCTCCATAGATAGATCTTGGTGACACGTAGGAAAATTTTGAATTTCTGCTACGTTACCCAACATTATCATCGTGTCCCTTGTCTCCTATTACCATCCGCCTAGACGCAGATTCGGGACCCCTACCGAGATCCGCGGTTTTGACACCGACATTGGTGCTTTCATTGAGAGTTCCTCGTGTCGTCATCTTTAGGCCCGATGGCTCCTCCGATCATCAACAACGATGCGCTCCAGGTGAGACTTTTCTCCTGGACAGATCTTCGATTCGGCGGCTTTGCTGCGGGCAATTCGCAGCCATCCGGAGCAGATTGAAAGCTACGCCCTGGCCATCAGGTTAGATTTGGAAGTTTGAACTACACGTCTGACCTCCGCGGAGACTTGATCTTCGACGAGTTCGAGCTACAGCCAAGCGCACCGCACTGTCACGAGGGGCATGATCTAGCTCTGCCGTCGAACAGTGTCCCGGAGGCCGCACCAGTGTCCGCTCCGACCCTTAGCTCGGAGCC
This sequence comes from Aegilops longissima, assembly GCA_021605205.1. Classification (NCBI taxonomy): domain Eukaryota; kingdom Viridiplantae; phylum Streptophyta; class Magnoliopsida; order Poales; family Poaceae; genus Aegilops; species Aegilops longissima. Next base: position 565,575,697 of record CM038677.1, read on the forward strand.
GACTGCGCCGATCGAGGACGGGTGGCTGGACACCGCCTCGGGGGCTGCGATCTCTACGGCGGTTGAGCCGTACACCTACCCCGTCCTTTGCGAAGCCCGTGACTCCAAGGCGTCAGACTCCTCTCCGGATGCCGAGCCTTCCGCGCCCCCGCCAATCGAATCTGATTGGGCGCCGATCATGGAATTCACTGTCGCGGACATCTTTCAGCACTCGCCCTTTGGCGACATCCTGAATTCACTAAAGTCTCTCTCTTTATCAGGAGAGCCCTGGCCGGATTATGGTCGGGAAGGTTGGGACGTGGACGACGAAGAAATTCAAAGCCCATCCACCACCCACTTCGTAGCCACTGTCGATGATTTAACCGACATGCTCGACTTAGACTCCGAAGACATCGACGGTATGGACGACGATGCAGGAGACGACCAAGAACCAGCGCCCACAGGGCACTGGAAGGCCACCTCGTCATACGACATATACATGGTGGACATCCCAAAAGATGGGAATGGCGATGGAACAACGGAGAATGACCCCTCCAAGAAACAGCCTAAGCGCCGGCGTCAGCGGCGCCGCTCTAAATCCCGCCACAGAAAAAATGGTGATTCCGGCATGGAGACAATAACACCCCGGACAGTGCCGAAGACAACATCCTCCAGCAAGATTCGGCACAGGAGGACGGAGAAGCCAGCCCTCATGAGAGAGCGGCAGAAAGAGAGGTAGATGACGATAATTACATGCCTCCCTCTGAAGATGAGGCAAGCCTCGACGACGACGACGAATTCGTCGTGCCCGAGGATCCCGTCGAACAATAGCGTTTCAAACGCAGGTTATGGCCACGGCAAGCAGCCTCAAGAAAAAGCGGCAACAGCTTAGAGCTGACCAAGACTTGCTAGTCGACAGATGGATCAAGTCCTTGCGGCAAGAGTATGAACTCGGCGCCTCCAAGAACTACCCAAAACGCAGGCTGCTACCCGATTAGAGGAGGAAGCACCCAAACCTACATCACCCGGCATGATGATACGGCTGACCGCCACCTCGTGGCGCGACAGAAGGCCTCTCGGCCCTCAACTCAAGCCGCACCCCGGCGCCGCTCAAAAAATACCAAGGCATGGGGAAATGCGCCAGACCTGCGAGATATATTGGAGGACAAGGCAAGGCAAACAAGATTGATCTACGGATCGCGTGGGCGCCCCGCGATACGTGACGATAACCGTCATGCCGGATATGGTAACTCCGGCCGGGCCGAACACAGTAGACAAAGCTCATTTGAGCTGCGTCGCGATATAGCCCAATACAGAGGCGCCGCACACCCACTATTCTTCACAGATGAAGTGATGGATCATCAAATCCCTGAGGGTTTCAAACCCGTAAACATTGAATCATACGATGGCACAACAGATCCTGCGGTTTGGATCGAGGACTATATCCTTCACATCCACGTGGCCCGCGGTGATGATCTACACGCCATCAAATACCTCCCACTCAAGCTTAAAGGACCAGCCCGGCATTGGCTTAACAGCTTGCCAGCAGAGTCAATTGGTTGTTGGGAAGACCTGGAAGCTGCATTCCTCGACAATTTCCAAGGCACATATGTGCGACCACCAGACGCCGATGACCTAAGCCACATAATTCAGCAGCCAGAGGAATCGGCCAGACAATTATGGACACGGTTCCTAACCAAGAAAATCAAATCATCGACTGTCCGGATGCAGAGGCCCTTGCATCCTTCAAACACAACATCCGCGACGAGTGGCTTGCCCGGCACCTAGGACAGGAAAAGCTGAAATCCATGGCAGCCCTCACAACACTCATGACCCGCTTTTATGCGGAGAGGACAGCTGGCTAGCTCGTAGTAACAACATGACCAAGAGCCCCGTAATTCGGATACCAAGGACAACAATGGCAGGTCGCGTTGCAACAAGCACAAAGCGCCCGATTAACGGCGATAATGCTGAGGATCGGCGGTCAATGCGGATTCGAGGCTCTAAACCCGTCAGCAAAAAAGCCATTTAAAAGAAATACTCGGGCCCGTCCAATTTGGACCGAATACTCGATCGCTCGTGCGGATACGGCACCCCAAAAACCAGCCAACCACACCAACAGGGATTGTTGGGTGTTCAAGCGAGCGAGCAAGTTAAATGCCAAAAACAATGACAAGGGCTGCATAGCGATGACGAGGACGAGCCCCGGCCGCCGAACAATAGAGGACTGAAGGGCTTCCCCCCACAAGTGCGGATGGTGAACATGATATACGCGACCCACATACCCAAAAGGGAGCGGAAGTGTGCACTAAGGGGCGTATATGCGATGGAGCGATCGCCCCAAAGTTCAACCCGTGGTCTTCCTGCCCGATCACTTTTGATCGAAGGACCACCCACTAGCATCCGCCATGGCGGATTCGCGCATTGGTTTTAGACCCAATCATTGACGGATTTCACCTCACTAGAGTCCTAATGGACGACGGCAGCAGCCTGAACCTGCTTTATCGGGATCTGATGCACAAAATGGGCATAGACCCATCAAGGATTAAACCCACAAAGGCGACCTTTAAAGGCGTCATACCAGTGTAGAGGCCAAGCTATGCAGGCTCGGTTACACTGGAAGTGGTCTTGGATCCCGGATAACTTCGAGCGAGGAGTTAATCTTCGACATAGTCCCGTTCCGCAGCGGCTATCACACACTGCTCGGACGAACCGCATTTGCAAAGTTCAATGCGGTGCCGCACTACGCATATCTCAAGCTCGAGATGCCAGGTCCTCAAGGAGTCATTACGGTCAATGGAAACACCGAGCGCTCTCTCCGGACGGAGGAGCATACGGCAGCCCTCGTGGCGGAAGTACAAAGCAGCCTCTTAAGGCAATTCTCGAGTCCGGCTATTAAATGTCCGGACACCGTCAAGCGCGCCCGAAGTAACCTACAACATGACCGCCTGGCACGTTCCGAGCATGCATAGCAATGCGGCCTAAACCCCAGCCCTCGCGAAATTGCGAAACCAGTACTACGCGTACATAATTACGCTCTAGAAATACCATGGGCATAGGGGGAGGGGCACGACCACGGCATGCCCATAATGCGGCTTAACCGCACCAAGGGCTCCCGATTGTGTCATTCTTTTTTTTCTTTTTTTACTTTCAGGACTCCGTTCTTACGAAGCCCTATCCGGCACTAGAATCGCCGAACACACGATGCAACAGCCAGGGAAGCAAAAAGCTACATCGAGTGTCTAGGTGGTCTCTATTACGAGCAGCATACCTGTTTTACATACCATCCCGCAGCTTACCCCGGAGAGGACATGTTAAAAGTCCGTCCCTTGCTTATCGCACTATTTGTATCGTTCGCTCTTCTGCAGCCCTTTTGAATAAACAATACATAGCCGCCTATTATTGAATTCCTTTTTCTATATATATATATATGTTCAGTTATGACATTGTGCAACCGTACACTTTAGTACAGGCAATACACCGAGGGCTTAAGTACCCCACAATATGGTGTGATAAGTCCGAACACTTTCACAAGTGCGGCACCCGAACTTATAGCATTATATGCATCGGCTCGAATCATGTCTTGGGTCAATAGTTGGGTTTGCCCGGCTCCCATGTTTTGGTACCTTATGTTCCGTTATATCGGCTAAGGTAGCGCTGGGAGAACCACTGCGATTGTGCCCGTTTGAGCTGGGTTAAGCACCTCGGTGTGGAAAGCTAAAACGGCGTCATGATAGGGCGAGAGCCGATCGCTGTTCGAGAGGTTTTGAGTCCCTAAAGACTTATGCCGCTTAGGCGAGGAGTCGGCATTGTCCGGCCTAGCCGTGGATAGCGCCCCGAAATCGGTCTTCCGAATACCAGGGGCTTCGCCGAAATTTAAAAGTATAGAATTCTATGGCTAAGTGAGAGTGTTCAAGCATTATAGTCCGGTTGCCTTGTTCGTTGCGTTGAGCGCCTCCCTCGAAGGACCCAAGAATGGGAACAAGAGCGCTCAAGTTCATCCCGAACACCCCAGCACTCGTGGCATGGGGGCTGAAGCCGACGACTTGCCATCTCTCAAATCTAATAAACGGCCGTACAGAAGGTAATATTTTAAATTCAAAAGTGTTGCTTAGCGCATATGAACAAGTTTTCAGCGTGCAGGATAACAAATGCGAGTCTACTAAAAAATTACATCTTTGGAACATTCACCCGCTATAAGGCGGGCACCCTTCAGGACGCCCTCATAATACATCTCAGGCTTGCAATGCTCCTTGCCCGGTGGTGGTCCGTCCGTCACAAGCTTCTCAGCGTCCATCCTGCCCCAGTGCACCTTAGCACGGGCAAGGGCCCTACGGGCACCTTCGATGCAGACGGAGTGCTTGACGACTTCAACCCATGGACATGAGTCCACCAGCCGCCTCACCAGCCCGAAGTAACTCCTAGGAATGGCTTCCTTGGGCCACAGCCGAACTATGAGGCCCTTCATGGCCTGTTCGGCCACCTTATGGAGCTCGACCAGCTGCTTCAGTTGGTTGCTCAAGGGCACCGGGTGTCCGGCCTCAGCATACTGAGACCAGAACACCTTCTCCGTCGAGCTCCCCTCCTCGGCTCGGTAGAATGCGGCAGCATCAGACACACTGCGGGGCAGATCTGCGAATGCTCCTCGAGCTCCGGATTCGGGTAAGTAACAGATAATTCACTTTCACATGCTTGCTTTGCATATAGAATGCCTTACCCGCCGCTATCTTCTTCATCGCCTCAATTTCCTGGAGGGCTTTTTGGGCTTCGCCTTAGCGGTTTGGCGCTCTCAAGGGCAGCGAGCTCGAGACTGACTCGAGTCTTTGAGTCACGCCCAAACTCTCGTGTTTTTCACGAGAGCCTAGAGCTCTTGCCGCACCTCCGCCACCGCGCCTCCTGCTTCTCTTGCTCGGTGCGCTCCACGGCCGCATTGCTTTCGGCCTTAGACACCGCTTCCTTGTGGTCGCCACCTCGTTCGTGGCCCTGCAATATTCACGTTATTCCTGTCATTTTTTGCAACCACATCTTTTAAATATTCCCATAAGGTATTACTTACCTTCCCTGTCCTCGAGCTGCTTTTTGGCAAGGTCGAGCTCGTTCTCGGACCACTCGAGGCTCTGCTTCAATGCATCAACCTCCATGATCGGTCTGGCAGAGGTCAGCAGCGCAGCCTGCATTCCCATATTGACATACTTATGTTAGACTCCTGCGTATATCTTTTAGATCCTCAGTTCGGTTTTTCTTTCCGAACACCAAACTGAGCATCAGGGGCTACTGTCTATGCGGTAATATTTTTACATATCTTAAATACATACCTCAAAGCCTGTTAGAAGGCTGGCACAGGCTTCAGTTAGCCCGCTCTTGGTGGACTGAACTTTTCGGATCACCACACTCATAACAAAGGCGGTGCTCCTCGTCGATGGAAGCGCCATTTAGCGCCTCCATCAAATTATCCGTGCCTCGGTTGGGACGGAGGTCACCGGCGTCGTAATCTTGCCCTTCTTACGAAGGGTCGCTTGCGGACTCGGAACCACTGAAGGTTCGAGACGGAGTCCGCCTGAGGCGACTTAAAGCCCTTCAGGGTTTTATCTCCTTTGTGCCCGGAGTCCGGGAGGTCGCCTTGCGGCGCCTCCAGCGCCACCACCTCCTGGCTGGGCCCCTTTTGGGACTCCACCTCGGTGTCATCCGCGACGGAGGAGACGAGGCGGTCGGAAGTGGCGCTATTCACATCAAGCGAATCGAGGAGCCGCTCGACGAAGCGTCGAGCCCGTCCTTGGGTGGGCTGCATGGTTATATTCGGCGTTAGAAGATGTTGTGCGACAAATGGAACGCCATGAGTTATTCTGGCGTCCGGACACTTACGATATCGCCAGGGGCTTGGCCCTCGGTAGCCAACCCTCTTCGCCGTCGTCGGCGTTGGCAGCATAGTCCGGAGGAAGGGTCCTTGCCTTCTTGGACCCTCCGGCCTCCCCAATTGGGGCGGCCTTCCTTTTCTTCTCTCCCCCCGCTGGGGGAGAGGCCTCTTTTTCCTCCTCCTCGTCTTCTGGGGAGGAGTCCGCCTCGGAGTCATCGGACGATGAGTCCGAAAACACCTGGCGCCGGGAACTCCTTCGAGTTCCCGTGGCCTTCTTCTCCGGCACCACGTGAGGTGCCGGAACTAGCAGCCCCGTCAATCGGGCGTCCGCTGGGTCTTCTGGCAAGGGAGCCGGACAGTCGACCTGTCCGGACGTCTTCTGCCAGTCCTGTCAAAGGTGAGGGAGTTTTAGATCCCGCATAGAGTCAAACTATGAAAAAAGAGTCACGTAAAGGGTAAAATAACACCTCGCTGGCCTCGATGCATGAGCTGAATCCGTGATCTTGATAGCGGACGCGGAGCCTTGGCGCCCTTGAACAGCACCTTCCGTGCATCTTCGTGCGAGTGTCAAGAGCCGCTCAAGGTTCGGTGTTGTGCGGATCAAACTCCCACAAGTTGAAGGCCCGTTGTTGGCATGGGAGGATCCGCGGATGATCATAACGGACTACGTTGACAAGCTTGAGCTTCTTGTCCACCAGGTTTGGACGCAGGTTTGGAGTCGGTCAGCTCTTCGAATTACCCACGTCGGGCCCGTCTCTTTCCATGAGGTGAGCCGTGTAGGGAAGCCAGATCGGAGTTCGGGGGTCGCCGCCCATTTAGAGTCGCGCGGCTCGGTGATATAGAACCACCCGATTGCCACCTTTATGGTCTCCACAAAGGAGCCCTCGAGCCATAGGGCGTTGGCCATCTTGCCCACCATGGCACCTCCGACTGGCTTGGCAGCCGCCCACTACCTTTGGCTTGACATTGAAGGTCTTCAGCCATAAGCCGAAGTGGGGCTGGATGCAGAGGAAGGCCTCGCACACGACGATGAACGCCTAGATGTTGAGGATGAAATTCGGGGCCAGATCATGGAAATCTAGGCCGTAGTAGAACACGAGCCCCCGGACAAATGGGTGAAGTGGAAAACCTAGTCCGCGGAGGAAGTGGGGGAGGAACACCACCCTCTCATGGGGCCTGGGGGTGGGGATGAGCTGCCCCTTGTTGGGGAGCCGATGCGCGATGTCGTCGGACAAGTATCCGGCCTTTCGCAGCTTTTTGATGTGACCCTCCGTGACGGAAGAGGCCATCCACTTGCCTCCCGCTCTGGACATAGTTGAAGAAGGTTGAGATAGGATGTGCGGGCTTGGGCGCTAGAGCTCAAGTGCGCGGAAATGGATGAGCAAAGGAGGAAGAAGGCGTGTGTGAAAAAGTGGATCCTTATCCCCTTATATGGGCGGACAAAGCTATGCGTCCCCACCGGCCTGACAAAACTCGCTTATCTCCCAAGCGCCGTAATCAATGGCGCGGTTGGGTTACCCACGCCCATATTGATGAGAATCCCGGAATAAGGGGACACGATCTCTGATTTGACAAGACGTGCCAAGGAAACCGCCTTGCTAAACGCGTTGAGGTGGGACGGTGAAAACGATTCGAATAAAGGCTTGGCTGTGGTGTGATGTCACGCTGTGGAATACGTCAGCAGATTGAGCTTGTGTAAATATTATTCTCTCTACGGTGGTATGTGGAACTTATTTTGCAGAGCCGGACACTATCATTGTGTTCAAAATCTTCTATGAAGAATTCGGAGGAGGAACCCGCCTTGCAATGCCGAAGACAATATGCGTGACGGACTCGTCGTCATTGAAGCTTGGTTAGGGGGCTCTTGAGGAGTCTGGATTAGGGGTGTCCGGATAGCGGACTATGACCTTTGGCGGACTCTGGACTATGAAGATACAAGATTGAAGACTTCGTCCCATGTGCGGATGGGACTTTCCTTGGCGTGGAAGGCAAGCTTGGCGATCTGGATATGTAGATCTCCTACCATTGTAACCGACTACTGTGTAACCCTAACCCTCTTGGTGCCTATATAAACCGGAGGGTTTTAGTCCGTGAGGACGAACAACAATCATACCATAGGCTAGCTTCTAGGGTTTAGCCTCTCGATCTCGTGGTAGATCTACTCTTGTACTACCCATATCATCAATATTAATCAAGCAGGAGTAGGGTTTTACCTCCATCGAGAGGGCCCGAACCTGGGTAAAAACATCGTGTCCCTTGTCTCCTGTTACCATCCGCCTAGACGCACAGTTCGGGACCCCCTACCCGAGATCCGCCAGTTTTGACACCGACAGTGATCATGACGATGCTTTGGAGATGGAGATCAAAGGCACAAGATGATGATGGCCATATCATATCACTTATATTGATTGCATGTGATGTTTCCTTTATGCATCTTATTTTGCTTAGTACGGCGGTAGCATTATAAGATGATCTCTCACTAAATTTCAAGGTATAAGTGTTCTCCCTGAGTATGCACCGTTGCGACAGTTCTTCGTGCTGAGACACCACGTGATGATCGGGTGTGATAAGCTCTACTTCACATACAACGGGTGCAAGCCAGTTTTGCACACGCAGAATGCTCAGGTTAAACTTGACGAGCCTAGCATATGCAGATATGGCCTCGGAACACTGAGACCGAAAGGTCGAGCGTCAATCATATAGTAGATATGATCAACATAGTGATGTTCACCATTGAAAACTTCTCCATCTCACGTGATGATCGGACATGGATTAGTTCATATGGATCACGTGATCATTTAGATGACTAGAGGGATGTCTATCTAAGTGGGAGTTCTTAAGTAATATGATTAATTGAACTTTAATTTATCATGAACTTAGTCCTGATAGTATTTGCAAAACTATGTTGTAGATCAATAGCTCGTGAAGTAGCTCCCCGTTTAGTTTTGATATGTTCCTAGAGAAAAACTATGATGAAAGATGATAGTAGCAATGATGCGGACTAGGTCCGTGATATGAGGATTATCCTCATTGCTGCATAGAAGAATTATGTCCTTGATGCACCGCTAGGTGATGTAACTATTGCGAGGGCGGAGATGAGGCATTATGAACGTTTGACAAGCTCAGTATGATGACTACTTGATAGTTTAGTGCACCATGCTTTATGGCTTAGAACCGGGACTTAAAAAATGTTTTGAAATGCCACGGAGCATATGAGATGTTCCAAGAGCTGAAATTGGTATTTTAGACTCATGCCCGAGTCGAGAGGTATGAGACCTCTGACAAATATTTTGCCTATAAGATGGAGGAGAATAGCTCAAACAGTGAGCATGGGCTCAGATTGTCTGAGTACTACAATCGCTTGAATCAAGTGGGAGTTAATCCTCCAGATAAAATAGTGATTGACAGAGTTCTCTAGTCACTATCACCAAGTTACTATAACTTCGTGATGAACTATAATATGCAAGGGATGACGAATACGATTCCCGAGTTCTTCGTGATGCTGAATTCAACGAAGGTAGAAATCAAGAAAAGCATCAAATGTTGATGGTTGACAAGACCACTAGTTTCAAGTAAAAGGGTAAGGGAAAGAAAGGGAACTTCAAGAAGAATGGCAAGCAAGTTGCCACTCCCATGAAAAAGCCCAAAGCTAGACTCAAGCTTGAAACTGAGTGCTTCTACTGCGAAGGAAATGGTCACTGGAAGCGGAACTGCCCTAAGTACTTGGCGGATAAGAAGGATGGCAAAGTGAACAAAAGTATATATGATATACATGTTATTGATGTGTACTTTACTAGTGTTCATAGTAGCCCCTGGGTATTTGATACTGGTTCAGTTGCTATGATTAGTAACTCGAAATAGGAGTTACAAAATGAACAATGACTAGTTGAGGGCAAGGTGACGATGCGTGTTGGAAGTGATTCCAAGGTTGATAAGATCACCATCGCACACTCCCTTTACCTTCGGGATTAGTGTTGAACCTAAAATAAATGTTATTTGGTGTTTGCGTTGAGCATAATATGATTGGATCATGTTTATTGCAATATGGTTATTCATTTAAGTCAAAGAATAATTGTTATTCTGTTTACATGAATAAAACCTTCTGTGGTCGTACACCCAAGGTGAATGGTTTATTGAATCTCGATCGTAGTGATACACATATTAATAATATTGATACCAAAAGTTGCAAAGTTGATAATGATAGTGCAACATATTTGTGGCATTGTCGTTTAGGTCATATTGGTGTAAAGCGCATGAAGAAACTCCATGCTGATGGGCTTTTGGAATCACTTGATTACGAATCACTTGATGCTTGTGAACCATGCCTCATGGGCAAGATGACTAAGACTCCGTTCTCCAGAACAATGGAGCGAGCAACTGAATTATTGGAAATAATACATACTGATGTATGTGATCCGATGAGTGTTGAGGCTCGCGGTGGGTATCGTTATTTTCTGACCTTCACAGATGATTTGAGCAGATATGGGTATATCTACTTGATGAAACATTTGAAAAGTTCAAAGAATTTCAGAGTGAAGTGGAAAATCATTGTAACAAGAAAATAATGTATTGCGGGCTTTGTTAATTAGTCGGATCATATGGTGTTTTCCCCTCTCTATCTTGTTGTGATGAATTGAGTTTTCCCTTTGAGATTTCATTTTATTGGATTGAATACTTTTATGGATTTGAGAGCACTTGATATATGTCTTGCATATGTTTACTCGTGGTGACAATGGGGTATCATATTGATTCACTTGATATATGTTTTGGCACTCAACTCGCGGATTCCCGAGGTGACATTGCGGTAATCTACGCATAGGGGTTGATGCACGTTCTTGTCTTTGTTTCTCCGGTAGAAATCTTGGGGCACTCTTTGAGGTTCTTTGTGTTGGATTGAGTATTACGAATCTGAATTTACTTTGGTGTTATTTTAGTACGAACTCTTGGATAGATCGATCGGAAAGAATAGCTTTGAGGTGGTTTTGTACCCTACAAACAATTTATTCTTATGTTCTCCGTTAGATAAGAACTTTGGAGTGATTCTTCGTTGCATGTTGAGGGATGGTTATGTGATCCAATTATATTAGCATTTTGTTGAGAGATTGCACTAGCGGAAGTACGGACCCTAGGCATCATTTTCAAGCATTACAACACCGCTTGTGCTCCGTTTTATCAATTGCTTCCTTGCTGTTTTTTATTGTTCGTATTACGGAAATCAATATCTATTATCCATATTACACTTGTATCACCATCTTTTCGCCGAACTAGTGCACGTATACAAATAACCATTGTATTTGGTGTGTTGGGGACACAAGAGACTTTTTATTATTTGGTTACAGGGTTGTTTGAGAGAGACTATCTTCATCCTACGCCTCCCACGGATTGATAAATCTTAGGTCATCCACTTGAGGGTAAATTGCTACTGTCCTACAAAACTCTGCGCTTGGAGGCCCAACACGTGTCTACAAGAATAAAGTTGCGTAGTAGACATTAATTTCCGCGACGTAAAAAACAAGCAGAAAACAACACCTGGCACTAGGGCAATAGGTTAGTACCAAAAAATGATATAAAATGATTGTAAAATGGTTGTAGAATATCTAAGAATAATTATATAACAACATAGAACAATCAAAAATCTAGGGATTTTTTTCTGTCTTGATGTGATCTAATCAGTGGTAACACATATGCTGGAAACAAATTGGTGGAGGACGGGCTCATTGGGGCCCTTTAAAAAAACCAAAATGATATTTCCAACTTTCAAAAAATGTATATGAGAAAACTTATACATATTCGCGACAGATCTGTAAAGTCTCATTCAAAAATATTATGATTTGCATGCTACAAAAACAATTCGGGCCCAACAACAAAGTTTTCCCCATTTTCATATATGTCTTTGTTTTTTGTGTACACCATGTATGAAAGTATATTGTTATGATCTTTTTTGAACATATTATACATGTATTTATGTATGTATATTTTTATTGTTTTTTCTGCGTTGTGGAAATATGTTTTTTATAAAAAGTCTTTCAATGAGACCGTCCTCTACAGGCAATTTTTCGCACAAAAACCACGTTACTCATCACAGAGATGCGGGAGCAACTATCCAAGCGTTACCCCTTGCAGGGCTTCCGCAAGGGTTACTTTCTTGGCATGGGAGCTTGTCAAGTTGTGCACCCCTCGGCTCTCCTCTGGATTTCGTTTTTCTTTTTGCGCATTTTTGGGGTTTAGATGTTTTTTTGGATTTCCAATTTTTGCCTGGTTTTCCCTAGGTTTTGGAAAAATATACAAAGCACAATTATGTTTCACGGAAAAGGAAAAAATATGCTTCCATGAAGAAGCAAAAAAATTCTTCTCGTGAAAGCGCAGATTTAATTCTGCGACATGTGTGTTTCTCGAAAAGTGAAAAAATCGTGCTTCCACGAGAAATACAAGTTTGCTTCTCGTGGAAGCAAATCCGGGAGGAGCACAGCTGTGCTTCCCGAAAAGGTCAGAAGCACAATTATGCTTCCCGGAGAGTGAAAAAAATATGTGCTTCCATGAGAAGCACACATATTTGCTTATAATGGAAGCACAATTGTGCTTTTGATGTGTTTCTCGGGAAAAAAGTATGTGCTTCTCAAAAAGGGAAAAGACACAACCATGCTTTTTTTTAATCCGGTTGTCATTTTTTTCATTTTTACCGGATTCTTTTATCATTTGTTTTTTGTATCTGGTTTTTTTTGAAAAAATAGTTTATCAAAATCTGTTAATATGATATATAGTTTTGAAGACCTTGACGTGATCCAACGGTTAAGACGATTCGCGATTTGAACGCACGATTTAAGAGATAAAATATTTTAAATAAACGAATCTACATAAAAAAGAAAACATTAGGTTGCGACAAGTGGCGTGCATGCATTGCGCCACTTGTCAACGCGTGGGGAGGTGAGTGTGACCTTTGAAAGGGGTATCCCTTAACTAGTGATTTCTTAGAGATGCCCTTACGATTTCTTTTAGAAGAAGAGATGCCCTTACATTGTATTTTATTTTTTGAGGTGAAGAGATGCCCTTACATTTTTTTTCAAAGAGATGACCTTACATAGTTTGGACTTTAAAGGGTGCAATGTTTTCTGAGCCCATCAGCAAACAATGCTTCCAGAAAATTTAAACCCACAGGCGCCTACCCTAGAAAAATTATACCTATTGCTGAAACCAACCCGGCCCAGTGACGTAGATATCGGACCATCACTGCATAAGAAAGCGACAACGTTGGCCCAAGGAACGGAGCTCTCCGATCCTGCATTTCTGCACGGCGGCACTGAAGGAGCGCGTGCGTCCTAGAGGCCGCTGTTCACATGCGTTAAACAAATGCGTTGCTAGCCAGTAGAGATAGCGACTTTTTAGCTAAAGCACAAACTAAATATAAAGTACAAAGTACAGTGGCAGTTTCATTTTATTTCAATTTTGTCAACATTTCTTGGGAAAACATGAGAACAAAGGTTCTTAAAAATGCGAATAACTTTTGAAAATTGTGAATGAATTTGAATTTGAACAAACTGTTAAAACATGAACACACTTTTAAAATTCTGAACATTTATTGAAAATGCTGAATTTTTTTAAAAATATACACTGAACATTTTTATATATGCCAAAATATTTGAATACACATTGAAATTTTTGTGATATATGCTAAACAATATTTAAATACACATTAATCATTTTGTGACATAAGCCGAACAATTTTCAAATACATAATGAATGTTTTTTTAATGTGTTGAACATTTCCTTAAATATATGATGAACGCTTTTGTATATAAACACACAATTAACTTTGTATAATAACAGAAAGTAAAAATAAAAAGGAAAGAAATATAAAAAGGAAAATGGAAAAGAAAAGAAATAGAAACAGAAACAGAAAAAAATTGAAAAGAAAAGAAACAGCAGAGCGACCGTGGGCCGGCCCAAACTGGGGCGCAGGAAGCTGAGCTACAGCGAAGTCAGGTTGCTTTGACGATCACGAGCGTCAAATAGGATCTGCGGCACTGAAGATCCCCTCAAAAGAAATTCTGAAAGGTGAGTACATAAGAACGGTATAATGGTGTGAAGGCTCATAATAAAATAAGAGTCAATTACTCCATAGGTGTCCGAACTTGGCGAGAAAAGTTAGTTTGGTACTAAAACTTGCGGCATACATTGAATCAGTGACAGAATTTGGCTTAGGCGTGCATCTACGATACTCATCATGTTTGTTTACGTACAAGGTGTTAATGTGGCGGGCCAGCATGGCGTGGGCCACACCTGATAGCTACTGGGAGGCTGGGACGAGGGTGTGTGGCCTTTTTTTTTTTGGGACAAAACACCTTAAAATTGTTATTTTGTCATGAAAAGGCCCCTGGAATCTTTTTGTTTTAAGAAATATCCCCTCAGACGTGTCTCTGTGACCCTTGGGACCCACCCGTCAAAAAACAATACGAAGAGAAATTAATACTCGCGAACTAACCGTTTAAAGATGACCACGCTATCCATCACACCAACTCTTACGTGTCGTTCCCCTACAAAGAAAACTCTTACGTGTTGTTCCCCTAAAAAATAAACTCTTTACGTGATATCCATCACGCACATGGGGCTTAACTGAGCTGCACCGCAGGCCATTTTTCACACGATAGTTTTATAATTAATAAATACTATTTTATATTTATTATTTTAATATTTTTCGAATTATACATTAATCATTTTTACAATTACGTAACAATTATTTTGAATAATAATAGTTCTCTTAAAGCGAATACATGAATATAGCCTAAAAATACATGAATCTTTTTTTGAATACATTAATACTCATGTAAACATTTTACATATTATCTTCCTCCTTGTAATGTATCCTGACGGCTGGGGTCCAATGGACACCTTCCATTTTTTAGGAAAAAAAACTTCAAACCGCTTTTTCATGATAAAAATAAAAGTTTAGGAGGGTTTTCACAGAAAAACAGGTCACATGCCCTCGTCCATGCCTCCTATTCACTGATGGGTGGGCTCTGCACCATGCTGGCGCACCACATCAGCACCCTGCATGTATTCAAGTGTAGTTAGCACTGTAGATGCACGCCAAAGTCAAGTTCTGTCACCAGTTTAAAGTATGCCGCAAGTTTTAGCATCAAACTGACTTTTCTCGCCAAGTTTAGGCACCTGTGGTGTAATTGACTCATAAAATAATTCAAATCTAAATAGTGCAGTTAATTTAATGTTTCTGTGAGAGCCATAAATTGTTTTTGCCACGGTCTCCTGGAACGTCCTGAGGACCAGAAAATTCACACGTACCTTGCGCACTCAAGCATCTTGGATGCCAAAATAATTCTGATTTTTTAATATTTACAAATTTACTGCTCGCATTGGAGTGTGGATGAGTCTGGGCTCAAAATAGTCGCTCCCAATTAATTAAGAGACCTTAAACAATGTGGGGACTAGAAATATTTTTCACGTCCCCAAGTGCCCAAAGACCCATTTCATGCCACCTACTACTCCATTTACCAAAGACCCAACATTTTTTTGAATAATGATCATTTCTTTTCTGAATAATCAAAGACCCATTATGTTCCCAAGTACTCATTTACCGAATAACCAAAGCAACACGTCGTACCCACGACGCGCCACCGGATGGGCCGGCGCGCTTTATGTACCGGCGAGTGGTCCACCCGCACAAAGAGCTGCTACAGTACTTCATTTCACCTACTGACCATGTTGTGCCGCAGCAGGAGGCGGCCAGGAGCACTTCATCGCAGTGCGCCCGAAAGAAGGAACCGTATGATGCAGCAGCTAGCAACATCGATCGCACTTCATAGTAGTACTTGTTGACACGAGGAAATGCAAAAGGTGGGAGGAGAAACGGAGATGCCTGTGCCTACGGCTACGGGTTCCCGGACGAATTGATGGGATCTTTCCATGTGCTGGGGAAGGGGAAGCCTTTCCGCTCTGGATGATACCATCGCCTCCTTGCAATGATAGCCGGGACTTTTTCCTTCCGGCGCTTTCTTTACGGCAAGATCTTCGAGAACATCGGCTGGCCTGGGCGGCGGCTCGCACATGCCGGCGCATCTTCCTCCACCCTGTGCGAGTAGGATAATGCGCCAGCCAGCTTTCGCCGCGGTCTTGTTAATTCAAAGCGAGGGTAAGAAGAAGCATGTTCCGAGTATCAGATTCAGGTGCCGTATCCATGAACGTTCACCTGGATTAAGGTGCGTGTGCTGCTGGTTTTCCATGGGCCGTAGACTCGTAGTTCATTCGTACTCAGAACATGCACAGGTGATAGTCGTAGTGTCTGCTCCAAGATCGCGCCGGATAATTCTACAGTCCCAGTGCCAAAAACTGCTGTACTGTTGTTCCATGTGCCCGTCGCTCCCAGCGTCGGTGAAGATCGCCCAAATGCAGGAGACAGGTCCCAACATGTCATGTGCAGTCCACTTGAATGGAGAAGGGCGCCGGCTCCACGCGCCCTTGCTCGAATCATGTTGATCGATCACTCACCGTCAGCCCGCCATTCTCGGCACAAACCGATCGAGTATACAGGAAAGAACACAATGATTTATATTTTTGAGAACAAGAACACAATGATTTCGTTAACGCGTTAAGTTTTTCATTTGTTATGATGGTGTATAGCATATAGAAAAATCTCTACTTTTATAAAAAAAAACGAGTTGATAATGATGGTGTGCCTGTCATTTTGCAATATAGACCGTCTGATCTATATCTAACGGATAGAAAATAAACTATGACAATTTCACGTAAAGAAACCCGCACATCTCTTCATATTTGCAGATAAGACATTCCATTGTTCATTCTTATCTCCCACAACCTCATTATTGACTAATTAAAAAAGGAAGCATCTGAAACAATCTGGCACGGTGGCCGCTGCCCGCGCCGTCTATCTCCATGCCTCCGCTCAATCCGACCACCAATCACCATCACGCCTCACTCCTTCTCATCTTATCTCTCCTCTTTCTCGAGATATCATTAGTTTTTACAAATGGGATTATTCCCGTATGGGTCAATCACAACAGGCATTTTATAATAAAAAAATGCATCTTGATATTCCTTGCAATGCACGGGCATCTTGCAAGTGAAAATAAAAAATGAAGTATACCACTCTTATCATGGCGGCTAAGGGCATCTCCAACGCCGACTCTTAAATCGTCCGCATCAATCCGGACCGAGCTGTCCGGACCGTCAAACCGTCAGCATCCGCCCGGGCCAACTTTGCCATCCAATGTGGTATCCCATCAGTCCATGGACCAGTCCGCAAGCCCATTCACCAACTGGGTGGGGAAGGGAAGGGGAGATTTGTGGGAGTCCAGACCGCCATTAGGGGATCTACAGCCGGACTGAACAAATTTGGCCCCTCAAACGCCCGCGGACGCGCCTGGTCATCGTCCGGGCGTGTCCGCTTTGACTCCATGTTTTTCCCTTCATGCAGCCATGTCCCTCACATTTTCTTTATATGCCCGAACACATGCATGTGAATGATGGAGAAGGAGAAAGAGAGAGAGAAAGAAAAGAAATAATAAAGAAAGAAAATATGCTCTATGGGGGGCCCTATCCTATGTGACGGACGCAGGACCATGATGTCTACTACGCAAATTTATTCTTGTAGACACGTGTTGGGCCTTCAGGCATAGAGTTTTGTAGGACAGTAGCAATTTTTCCTCAAGTGGATGACCTAAGGTTTATCAATCCGTGGGAGGCGTAAGATGAAGATGGTCTCTCTCAAACAATCCTGCAACCAAATAATAAAAAGTCTTTTATGTCCCCAACACATCAAATACAATGGTAATTTGTATAAATGCACTAGTTCGGCGAAGAGATGGTGATACAAGTGTAATATGTATAGTAGATATTGATTTTCGTAATAGAAACAATAAAAAACAGCAAGGTAGCAATTGATAAAACGGAGCACAAACGGTATTGCAATGCTTGAAAATGAGTCCTAGGGTCCGTGCTTTCGCTAGTGCAATCTCTCAACAATACTAATATAATTGGATCATATAACCATCCCTCAACGTGCGGTGAAGAATCACTCCGAAGTTCCTATCTAGTGGAGAACATAAGAAAAAATTATTTGTAGGGTACGAAACCACCTCGAAGCTATTCTTTCTGATTGATCTATCCAAGAGTTCGTACTAAAATAACACCAAATAATTTCAGATTCATAATACTCAATCCAACACAAAGAACCTTAAAGAGTGCCTCAAGATTTATAGCGGAGAAACAAAAGACAAGAACGTGCATTAACCCCTATGCGTAGATTACCCTGATGTCACCTCGGGAATCCGCAAGTTGAGTGCCAAAACATATATCAAGTGAATCAATACGACACCCCATTGTCACCACGAGTATTCATATGCAAGACATATATCAAGTCCTCTCAAATCCATAAAGTATTCAATCCGATAAAACGAAATCTCAAAGGGAAAACTCAATTCATCACAACAAGATAGAGAGGGGAAAACACCATATGATCCGACTATATTAACAAAGCCCGCGATACATCAAGATCGTGACATCTCAAGAACACGAGAGAGAGAGAGAGAGAGAGAGAGAGAGAGAGAGAGAGAGAGAGAGAGAGAGAGAGAGAGAGAGAGATATTAAACACATAGCTACTGGTACAAACTCTCAGCCCCGAGGGTGGACTACTCCCTCCTCATCATGGTAGCCGCCGAGATGATGAAGATGGCCTTCGGTGATGATTTCCCCCTCCGGTAGGGTGACGGAACAGGGTCTAGATTGTTTTTTCGTCGCTATAGAGGCCTGCGGCGACGGAACTTCTGATCTAGGGTTATTTCTGGGGGGTTATATATATAGGATTTTTCAGCGTTGGAATCATGCGAAGATGGGCCACGAGTAGCCCACAAGGTACGAGGGCGAGCCAGCCCCACCTGGCATGCCCTGGTGCCTTGTGGGGCCCTCATGGCTCTTCTGGCCCTCCCACGAAGCTTCTAGTGCCTATTTTCTTCTAAAAAATCATCAAAAAGTTTCACTGCATTTGGAGAACTTTGATTTCTGCACAAAAAACAACACCACGGTAGTTCTGCTGAAAACAACGCCAGACCATGTTAGTTCCATTTAAATCATATAATATTTGCCCCAAACCAAATAAAATTGTTGTAAACAAGGCATGAATACTTCGTAAATTATAGATATGTTGGAGACGTATCAGCATCACCAAGCTTAATTCCTGCTCGTCCTCGAGTAGGTAAATGATAAAAGAAATAATTTACGAAGTGTGAATGCTAGCATAGTGCATAAGTTTGATAAATGATAATTTCAGTCACTTTTGTTGGAGATATGCCCTAGAGGCAATCATGTATGATGATATTTCCTATGTGTTTATGAATAAAGATAGTCCTTGGACATTATCAATGATGTGTATCAGCAAGTACGTGACTTGTTTGTGGGACTATGCATTGTATGATAACTGTCCTAAAAGGTCCCTAGTCGACATGGCTCTATGGACGCGCAACCAACTAGACTAGCATATGACACGGTTGATGGCTTGGTCTCCCTAGCCATGGAGCATTGGATGCTAACCGGATAATATGGACTTAGAAAGGTCTGGTCGGATTCGACATAGTCGGATCCGAGTCGAGATAAGGTCCGAGTCAGACACACCCAACTATGAGACGCAGTGATATGTCATCTGTGAGTCTCTAGTACAACATACGTTCTATGTCCTAAGACCTGAGCTGGCACATGTACTCGGGATGGTGACAGACTTGCTTTGGGCCGACCAAACCCTACTCCATGACTGGGTAGTTACAAAGGTAGGTTTCAGGCTTTTCCAGACCCATGCTGCGAGACATGGTCGAGAAAGATGGGATTTGCCCCTCCGACCAGGAGAGATATACTCTGGGGCCCTCATATGATCCGACTAGGATAAGCATGGCCATGCGACAAGGATTATGAGATAATCCGGATTGTGATCGGCATCACTGGAATGAGAAAGAGGTCGGGCTAGCACAAGGATGACAGACTCGCCTTGAGCTCGACAACATATATCGTGTGGCAAAAGGAATGGAAGTGTGATGTACAGGTTCGCCTACCAGCTTCATAGTCTGCTTGGTGTTCGGCATGCCTTGCTAGAGGCCGCTACCAACCGTGCAGTTCGGAGGTGATCCGAACTGCGACCAAGCCGACTTCAACCTAAGGGGTCGCGCGCTTAAGGGAAGGAACCTACAAGGTCGGACCCGAGGACACTGGTAGGATGTGATCCGAGCTGTATTCGGATTGTGGCCGAGTAGACTTATGGGCTTTAGGGTCCGTGCGAGGCCCAAGTGTTGAGCCCGCGACGGGCGCCTATATATAGTGGAGGTGCGACACACTCATTTGGTTGATCGCTTCGGCGTTGTCACTAGGGTTTGCATGTGTTGCGAATAGACATCTCCACTCGCCGCTGACTGTGTGATCGAACCTAGCAGTCCGCCGCACGGTGTTCCTCCTGCACGCGCGGATACGGTTAGAGGCGGTGCACGTGCGCCTCTCCGGCGAACTTGTACGTCGGATCGGACGACCGGCTTTTCGAGGGAGATCACACGAGGAGGAGACGATCCACGCGGACGCGCTGCCCCAACTCTTCTTCTACTGCACGACACTGCGCGTCTAGTGGTAACGAACTGTGATCCATCTCCCGTAGCATGTTCTTGGTTGTTCTGAGCGTAGGAAAATTTTAATTTGAAGTTGATGCACCCTACCGTAGATCACAACAACTTTTCCTAGCATCATAACAACAACTCTTTCTCATAATACTCATCATGGTAAAGTAGCAATTGAAAACGGAATTTTTGATGTGGAATGGTACCTACCATATACCTCATATACTCTTTTCTTTTTATAGCATGGACATTTGGACTGGAATGATTCAAAGCAATAGTCTATAATTTGATATGAGGACATCAATACTCAAGCATATCAACAAGCAACCATGTCCTTCAAAATATCAACACTAAAGAAAGTTATACCTAGCCCATTATGCTCAATCATTGATCCATTCATGAAACACACTCGAATATTAACTATGCCCAATGCACAAGTATGACAATAGTGTTCCCTAGTTGGTGCTTTATAAGAGAAGATGGAGACTCAATAAAAATAAAAATTGCATAAAGTAAATAGATAGGCCCTTCACAGAGGGAAGCAGAGATTTGTAGAGGTGCCAGAGCTCAGAGCTTAAATTGAGAGATAAAATTGTTTTGAGTGACATGCTTCCCTGTCAACGAAAATGACTGAGAATTCTTAATACTTTCCATGCTAGAGACATCATAGGCGGTTCCCAAACATAAAATAAAGTTTATTCATTTTTTCCACCACTCTTTCACAATCCATGGATAGCCGTATCCACAGGTGCCCTCCATACCAACACTTTCCAAGGAATTTATTATTGACAACATAAATAATTTTTTTCATCTCGGGATTGGGCATCCCTATTACCTGCCATACTCTCGGGCAATGACATGTGAATAAACACTCATCTTGAGAATAACATATCTAGCATGGAAAATATTGGCCACCCCATGCCGCTTCATGAGCGGTACAGGCACAAAAAATTCATTTTGAAAATTAGAGTTGTCACATACAAACTTACTTGGAACGGCATGGAAATACCGCCTATAGGTATGTATGGTGGACTCATTTGGCATAACTTGGTTTAGGATTTTGGATGCACAAGTAGTGTTCCCGCTTAGTACAAGGAAATCCTAGCAAATAGATTGAGAAGCAACCAACCAAGAAACGAAAATGATCTCAAACGAGCATTAAACATAACCAACACCGAATAAGGACCACAAGTAGGATGTAACTTCATTGCATAACTATTGACTTTCATGCTTGCATAGGGAATCACAAACCTTAACACCAATATTCTTACTAAAGCATAATTACTCACCAACATGACTCACATATTATTTGTTGGGGAATGTAGCACGCAATTTCAAAAAAAATTCCTACGCTCACGCAAAATCTATCTAGGAGATGCATAGCAACGAGAAGGGGAGAGTGTGTCCACGTACCATCGTAGACCGAAAGCAGAAGCATTAGGTTAACGCGGTTGATGTAGTCGAACGTCTTCACAATCCAACCGATCTTAGTACCGAACGTACGGCACCACTGTGTTCAACACACGTTCAGCTCGATGACGTCCCTCGAACTCTTGATCCAGTAGAGGGTCGAGGGAGAGTTCCGTCAGCACGACAGCGTGGTGAAGGTGATGGTGATGTGATCCGCACAGGGCTTCGCCTAAGCACTATGACGCTATGACCGAGGGAGTAAACTGTGGAGAGGCACTGCACACGGCTAAGAGAACAATTTTTGTGCCTTTGGGATGCCCCCGCCCCCGTATATAAAGGAGGGGAGGAGGAGGAGGCCAGCCAGCGGGCACGCGCCATGGGGGGTGGGTCCTACTAGGAGTAGGATTCGCCCCCCCCCCTTTTCCTTTCTTTCACTGGAGGGAAAAGGAAGGAGAGGGAGAGGGAAAGGGAAAGGGGGGCCGCGCCCCCTCCTCCTTGTCCTATTCGGACTCCCTAGGAGGGGGAGGGCGTCACCCCCCCCCCCGCGCGGTCTTCCCTCTCTCTCCCTTAGGCCCATGTAGGCCAAACACTTCCCCGGGGGGGGTTCCGGTAACCCCTCGGTACTCCGGTAAAATACCCGAACCACTCGAAACCATTCCGATGTCCGAATACTACCTTCCAATATATGAATATTTACCTCTCAACCATTTTGAGACTCCTCGTCATGTTCGTGATCTCATCCGAGACTCCGAACAAACTTCGGTCCCCAAAACACATAACTCATAATACAAATCGTCAACAAACGTTGAGCGTGCGGACCCTACGGGTTCGAGAACTATGTAGACATGACCGAGACACATCTCCGGTCAATAACCAATAGCGGAACCTGGATGCTCATATTGGTTCCTACATATTCTACGAAGATCTATAACGGTCAAACTGCAATAACAACATACATTATTCCCTTTGTCATCGGTATGTTACTTGCCCGAGATTTGATCTTCGGTATCATCATACCTAGTTCAATCTCGTTACCGGCAAGTCTCTTTACTCGTTCCGTAGTGCATCATCCCGTAACTAACTCATTAGTCACATTGCTTGCAAGGCTTATAGTGATGTGCACTACCGAGAGGGCCCAGAGATACCTCTCCGATACTCGGAGTGACAAATCCTAATCTTGATCTATGCCAACCCAACGAACACCTTCGGAGACACCTGTAGAGCATCTTTATAATCACCCAGTTATGTTGTGACATTTGATAGCACACAAAGTGTTCCTCCGGTATTCGGGAGTTGCATAATCTCATAGTCAGAGGAATATGTATAAGTCATGAAAAAAGCGATAGCAATAAAACTTAACGATCATTATGCTAAGATAACGGATGGGTCTTGTCCATCACATCATTCTCTAATGATGTGATCCCGTTCATCAAATGACAACACATGTCTATGGTTAGGAAACTTAACCATCTTTGATTAACGAGCTAGTCAAGTAGAGGCATACTAGGGACACTCTATTTTGTCTATGTATTCACTCATGTACCAAGTTTCCGGTTAGTACAATTCTAGCATGAATAATAAAATTCATCAAGATATAAGGAAATATAAATAACAACTTTATTATTGCCTCTAGGGCATATTTCCTTCATTATTATCTCCATATCGCAAAACTATTGCAAGGAATCAAACTTATCATATCCAATGATCTATATGAAAGTTTTTATTATATCCTTATTGGATATTCATCATATTAGGGCTAATGTTAAAGCTTGGAACTGCACCAACTTACAGCTCCACCATTCAATATAAATACGTATCCGGTTTGCGACTTAGAGTCATCCGGATCAGTGTGAAAGCTTTCATCGACATAACCATTTACGCCAAGCTCTTTGTCACCTCCATAAACAAGAAACATATCCTTAGTCCTTTTCAAGTATTTTTGGATGTTCTTGACCGCTGTCCAGTGACCCACTCCTAGATTACTTTGGTACCTCCCTGCTAAACTTATAGCAAGGCTCACATCAGGTCTGGTACACAGCATTGCATACATGATAGAACCTATGGCTGAAGCATAGGGAATGACTTTCATTTTCTCTCTATCTTCTGCAGTGGTCAGGCATTGAGTCTGACTCAACTTCACACCTTGTAACACAGGCAAGAACCCTTTCTTTGACTGATCCATTTTGAACTTCTTCAAAACTTTATCAAGGTATGTGCTTTGTGAAAGTCCAATTAAGCGTTTTGATCTATCTCTGTAGATCTTGATGCCTAATATATAAGCTGCTTCACCGAGGTCTTTCATTGAAAAATTCTTATTCAATTATCCTTTTATGCTATCCAGAAATTGTGTATTATTTCCAATCAAAAAATATGTCATCCACATATAATATTTGAAATGCTACAGAGCTCCCACTCACTTTCTTGTAAATACAGGCTTCTCTAGAAGTCTGTATACACCATATGCTATGATCACACTATCAAAGCGTATATTCCAACTCTGAGATGCTTGCACCAGTCCATAAATGGATCACTAGAGCTTGCACACTTTGTTAGCACATTTAGGATCGACAAAACCTTCTGGTTGCATCATATACAACTCTTCTTTAAGATTTCCATTAAGGAATGTAGTTTTGACATCCATTTGCCAAATTTCGTAATCATAAAATGCGGTAATTGCTAATATGATTCGGACAGACTTAAGCATCGCTACGGGTGAGAAGTTCTCATTGTAGTCAACTCCTTGAACTTGTCGAAAACCTTTTGCAACAAGTCGAGCTTTGTAGGCAGTAACGTTATCGTCAGCGTCAGTCTTTTTCTTGAAGATCCATTTATTCTCTATGGCTTGCTGATCATCGGGCAAGTCAACCAAAGTCCACACTTTGTTTTCATACATGGATCCCATCTCAGATTTCATGGCCTCAAGACATTTCGCGGAATCTGGGCTCATCATCGCTTCCTCATAGTTCATAGGTTCGTCATGGTCTAGTAACATGACTTCCAGAACAGGATTACCGTACCACTCTGGTGCAGACCGTACTCTAGTTGACCTACGAGGTTCGGTAGTAACTTGATCTGAAGTTTCATGATCATCATCATAAGCTTCCTCACTAATTGGTGTAGGAATAACTGGAACTAATTTCTGTGATGAACTACTTTCCAATTCGGGAGAAGGTACAATTACCTCATCAAGTTCTACTTCCTCCCACTCACTTATTTCGAGAGAAACTCCTTCTCTAGAAAGGATCCATTCTTAGCAATGAATATCTTGCCTTTAGATCTGTGATAGAAGGTGTACCCAATAGTTTCCTTTGGGTATCCTATGAAGACACATTTCTCCAATATGGGTTCGAGCTTATCAGGTTGAAGCTTTTTCACATAAGCATCACAGCCCCAAACTTTAAGAAACGACAGCTTAGGTTTCTTGCTAAACCACAGTTCATATGGTGTCATCTCAACGGATTTAGATGGTGCCCTATTTAACGTGAATACAGCCGTCTCTAAAGCATATCCCCAAAACGATAGCGGTAAATTGGTAAGAGACATCATAGATCGCACCATATCTAATAAAGTATAGTTATGACGTTCGGACACACCATTACGCTGTGGTGTTCCAGGTGGCGTGAGTTGCAAAACTATTCCACATTGTTTCAAATGAAGACCAAACTCATAACTCAAATATTCACCTGCATGATCAGATCATAGAAACTTTATTTTCTTGTTACAATGATTTTCCACTTCACTCTGAAATTCTTTGAACCTTTCAAATGTTTCAGACTTATGTTTCATTAAGTAGATATACCCATATCTGCTCAAATAATTTGTGAAGGTCAGAAAATAACGATACCCGCCGCGAGCCTCAACACTCATCGGACCGCATACATCAGTATGTATTATTTCCAATAAGTCAGTGGCTCGCTCCATTGTTCCGAAGAACGGAGTCTTAGTCATCTTGCCCATGAGGCATGGTTCGCAAGGATCAAGTGATTCCAAAAGCCCATCAGCATGGAGTTTCTTCATGCGCTTTACATCAATATGACCTAAACGGCAGTACCACAAATAAGTTGCACTATCATTATTAACTTTGCATCTTTTGGCTTCAATATAATGAATATGTGTATCACTACGATCGAGATTCAACAAAAGTAGACCACTCATCAAGGGTGCATGACCATAAAAGATATTACTCATATAAATAGAACAACCATGATTCTCTGATTTAAATGAATAACCGTCTCGCATCAAACAAGATCCATATATAATGTTCATGCTCAACGCTGGCACCAAATAACAATTATTCAGGTCTAAAACTAATACCGACGGTACATGTAGAGGTAGCGTTCCGACGGCGATCACATCAACCTTGGAACCATTTCCAACGCGCATCGCCACCTCGTCCTTAGCCAATCTTCGTTTAATCCGTAGCCCCTGTTTCGAGTTGCAAATATGAGCAACAGAACTAGTATCAAACACCCAGGCGCTACTACGAGCATCAGTAAGGTATGAAGGAAATATGCCCTAGAGGCAATAATAAAGTTATTATTTATTTCCTTATATCATGATAAATGTTTATTATTCATGCTAGAATTGTATTAACCGGAAACATGATACATGTGTGAATACATAGACAAACATATTGTCACTAGTATGCCTCTACTAGACTAGCTCATTGATCAAAGATGGTTATGTTTCCTAACCATAGACATGAGTTGTCATTTGATTAACGGGATCACATCATTAGTAGAATGATGTGATTGACATGACCCATTCCGTTAGCTTAGCACTTGATCGTTTAGTATGTTGCTATTGCTTTCTTCATGACTTATACATGTTCCTACAACTATGAGATTATGCAACTCCCGTTTACCGGGAACACTTTGTGTGCTACCAAATGTCACAACGTAACTGGGTGATTATAAAGGAGCTCTACAGGTGTCTCCAAAGGTACATGTTGAGTTGGCGTATTTCGAGATTAGGTTTTGTCACTCCGATTGTCAGAGAGGTATCTCTGGGCCCTCTCGGTAATGCACATCACTATAAGCCTTGCAAGCAATGTAGCTAATGAGTTAGTTGCGGGATGATGCATTACATAACGAGTAAAGTGACTTGCCGGTAACGAGATTGAACTAGGTATTAAGATACCGACGATCGAATCTCGGGCAAGTAACATACCGATGACAAAGGGAACAACGTATGTTGTTATGCGGTTTGACCGATAAAGATCTTCGTAGAATATGTAGCAGCCAATATGAGCATCCAGGTTCTGCTATTGGTTATTGACCAGAAACGTGTCTCGATCATGTCTACATAGTTCTCGAACCCGTAGGGTCCGCACGCTTAAGGTTTCGATGACAGTTATATTATGAGTTTATGCGTTTTGATGTACCGAAGGAGTTCGGAGTCCTGGATGAGATCAAGGAAATGACGAGGAGTCTCAAAATGGTCGAGACGTAATCGATATATTGGACGACTATATTCGGACTTCGGAAAGGTTCCGAGTGATTCGGGTATTTTTCGGAGTACCGGAGAGTTACGGGAATTCGCCGGGGAGTATATGGGCCTTATTGGGCCATACGGGAATAGAGGAGAGAGGCCGAAAGGAAGGAGGCGTGCAGCCCCCCTCTGGTCCGAATTGGACAAGGGGTGCAGCCCCCTTTTCCTTCCTCCTCTCCCCCTCTTTCCTTCTCTCCTACTCCAACAAGGAAGGGGGGAGTCCTACTCCGGTGGGAGGAGGACTCCTCTGGCGCGCCCTCTGGCCGGCCGACCCCCTCCCCCTGGCTCCTTTATATACGGGGGCAGGGGGGCACCTCTTGGCACAACAACAATTGATCCTTGAGATCTCTTAGCCGTGTGCGGTGCCCCCCTGCACCATAGTCCTCGATATTATTGTAGCGGTGCTTAGGCGAAGCCCTGCGACGGTAGAACATCAAGATCGTCACCACGCCGTCGTGCTGACGGAACTCTTCCCCGGCACTTTGCTGGATTGGAGTCCGGGGAACGTCATCGAGCTGAATGTGTGCTAGAACTCGGAGGTGCCGTGGTTTCGGTGCTTGATCGGTCGGGCCGTGAAGACGTACGACTACATCAACCGCGTTGTTATAACGCTTCCGCTTTCGGTCTACGAGGGTACGTGGACAACACTCTCCCCTCTTGTTGCTATGCATCACCATGATCTTGCGTGTGCGTAGGAATTTTTTTGAAATTACTACGTTCCCCAACAGTTGTATCAGAGCCTAGGTTTTATGCGTTGATGTTATATGCATGAGTAGAACACAAGTGAGTTGTGGGCGATACAAGTCATACTGCTTACCAGCATGTCATACTTTGGTTCGGCGGTATTGTTGGATGAAGCGGCCCGGACCGACATTGCGCGTACGCTTACGCGAGACTGGTTCTACCGACGTGCTTTGCACACAGGTGGCTGGCGGGTTTCTGTTTCTCCAACTTTAGTTGAACCGAGTGTGGCTACGCCCGGTCCTTGCGAAGGTTAAAACAACACTAACTTGACGAACTATCGTTGTGGTTTTGATGCGTAGGTAAGAACGGTTCTTGCTCAGCCCGTAGCAGCCACGTAAAATTTGCAACAACAAAGTAGAGGACGTCTAACTTGTTTTTGCAGAGCATGTAGTGATGTGATATGGTCAAGACGTGATGAGATATAAGTTGTTGTATGAGATGATCATGTTTTGTTGAAGTTATCGGCAACTGGCAGAAACCCTATGGTTGTCTCTTTGTTGCATAAGATGCAAGTGCCAAATAATTGCTTTACTTTATCGTTATGCGATAGCAATAGTTGCAAGATCAATAGTTGGTGAGACGACCATGTGACGATACATTGATATAGATCAAGATGATGAAGATCATGGTGTCGTGCCGGTGACGATAGAGATCATGACAGTACTTTGGAGATGGAGATCAAAGGCGCAAGATGATCATGGCCATATCATGTCACATATTTTAATTGCATATGATGTTTATCTGTTATACATCTTATTCTGTTTTGTTTGACGGTAGCATTTTAAGATGATCTCTCACTAATTGTCAAGAAGTGTTCTCCCTGAGTATGCACCGTTGCGAAAGTTCTTCGTGCTGAGACACCACGTGATGATCGGGTGTGATAGGTTCTACGTTCAAATACAACGGGTGCAAAATAGTTGCACACGCGGAATACTCAGGTTGAACTTGACGAGCCTAGCATATACATATATGGTCTCGGAACACGGAGACCGGAAGGTCGAACGTGAATCATATAGTAGATATGATCAACATAGTGATGTTCACCATTGAAACTACTCCATCTCACGTGATGATCGGACATGGTTTAGTTGATTTGGATCACGTGATCACTTAGATGACTAGAGAGATGTCTGTCTAAGTGGGAGTTCTTAAGTAATATGATTAATTGAACTTTAATTTATCATGAACTTAGTCCTCGTAGTATTTTGCAAATTATGTTGTAGATCAATAGCTCGCGTTGTTGCTTACATATATTTATTTTGATATGTTCCTAGAGAAAATTGTGTTGAAAGATGTTAGTAGCAATGATGCGGATTGGATCCGTGATCTGAGGTTTATCCTCATTGCTGCATAGAAGAATTATGTCCTTAATGCACCGCTAGGTGATGACCTATTGCAGGAGCGGATCGAGGCGTTATGAACGTTTGGCTAGCTCAATATGATGACTACTTGATAGTTTAGTGCACCATGTTTAACGACTTAGAATCGGGACTTCAAAGACGTTTTGAACGTATGGACCATATGAGATGTTCCAGGAATTGAAGTTCAAGCAAATACCCGAGTTGAGAGATAGGAAATCTCCAACAAGTTCTATAGCTAAAAGATGGAGGAGAATCGCTCAACTAGTGAGCATGTGCTCAGATTGTCTGGGTACTACAATCGCTTGAATCAAGTGGGAGTTAATCTTCCGAGATAAGATAGTGATTGTGAGTTCTCTAGTCACCATCACCAAGTTACTAGAACTTCATGATGAACTATAGTAGGCAAGGGATGACGAATACGATTCCCGAGCTCTTCGTGATGTTGAAATCGACGAAGGTAGAAATCAAGAAAGAGCATCAAGTGTTGATGATTGACAAGACCACTAGTTTCAAGAGAAGGGCAAAGGGATAGAAAGGGAACTTCAAATAGAATGACAAGCAAGTTGTCACTCCTGCGAAGAAGCCCAAAGCTGGACCAAAGCCTGAAACCGAGTGCTTATAATCGCAAAGGAAATGGTCCTTGGAAGCGGAAATGCCCTGAATATTTGGTGGATAAGAAGGATGGCAAATTGAACAAGGGTATATTTGATATACAGGTTATTGATGCGTGCCTTACTAGTGTTTATAGTATCCCCTGAGTATTTGATACTTGTTCGGTTTCTAAGATTAGTAACTCGAAACAGGAGTTACATAATAAACAGAGACTAGTTGAGGGGAAGTGACGATGAGTGTTGGAAGTAGTTCCAAGATTGATATGATCATCATCACACACTCCCTATACTTTCAGGATTAGTGTTAAACCTAAATAAATGTTATTTAGCTTTTGCGTTGAGCATGAATATGATTTGATCATGTTTATTGCAATACGGTTATTCATTTAAAGTCAGAGAATAATTGTTGTTCTGTTTACATGAATAAAACCTTCAATGGTCATACACCCAATGAAAATAGTTTATTGGATCTCGAACGTAGTGATACACATATTCATAATATTGATCCCAAAAGATGCAAAGTTAATAATGGTAGTGCAACTTATTTGTGGCACTGCCGTTTGGGTCATATCGGTGTAAAGCGCATGAAGAAACTCCATAAATATGGATTTTCAGAATCACTTGGTTATGAATCATTTGATGCTTGCGAACCGTGCCTTTTTGGCAAGATGACTAAAACTCCGTTCTACGGAACAATGGAACGAGCAACAAACTTGTTGGAAATAATACATACTGATGTATGCAGACCAATGAGTACTAAGGCTCATGGCGGGTATCGTTATTTTCTGACCTTCACAGATGATTTCAGCAGATATGGGTATATCTACTTGATGAAACATAAGTCTGAAATAGTTGAAAGGTTGAAAGAATTTCAGAGTAAAGTGGAAAATCATCATAACAAGAAAATAAAATTTCTGCGATCTGATCGTGGAGATGAATATTTGAGTTACGAGTTTGGTCCTCAATTAAAACAATGTGGAATAGTTTCACAGCTCACGCCACTTGGAACACCACAACGTTATGGTTTGCCCGAACGTCGGAACCCTACTTTATTTGATATGGTGCGATCAATGATGTCTCTTACCGATTTACCAATATCGTTTTAGGGTTATGCATTAGAGACAGCTGCATTCATGTTAAATAGGGCACCATCTAAATCCGTTGAGATGACACCTTATGAACTATGGTTTGGCAAGAAACCCAAGTTGTCGTTTCTTAAAGTTTGGGGTTGCGATGCTTATGTGAAAAAGTTTCATCCTGATAAGCTCAAACCCAAATCGGAGAAGTGCGTCTTCATAGAATACCCAAAGGAAACTGTTGGGTACACCTTCTATCATAGATCCGAAGGCAAAACATTCGTTGCTAAGAATGGATCCTTTCTAGAGAAGGAGTTTCTCTCGAAAGAAGTGAGTGGGAGGGAAGTAGAGCTTGATAAGGTAATTTGTACCTTCTCCCGAATTGGAAAGTAGTTCATCACAGAAATCAGTTCCAGTGATTCCTACACCAATTAGTGAGGAAGCTAATGATGATTATCATGAAACTTCAGATTAAGTTACTACAAAACTTCGTAGGTCTTCCAAAGCACAGTCCGCACCAGAATGGTATGGTAATCCTGTTCTGGAAGTCATGTTACGAGACCATGATGAACCTACGAACTATGAGGAAGCGATGATAAGCCCAGATTCCGCGAAATGGCTTGAGGCCATGAAATCTGAGATGGGATCCATGTATGAGAACAAAGTGTGGACTTTGGTGTAGTTGCCCGATGATCGGCAAGCCATATTGTATAAATGGATCTTCAAGAGGAAGACAGACGCTGATAGTAGTGTTACTATCTACAAAGCTCGACTTGTCGCAAAAAAAGGTTTTCGACAAATTTCAAAGTGTTGACTACAATGAGATTTTCTCAACTATAGCGATGCTTAAGTCTGTCCGAATCATGTTAGCAATTGCCACATTTTATGAAATCTGGCAAATGGATGTCAAAACTGCATTCGTTAATGGTTTTTCTAAAAAGAGTTGTATGTGATGCAACCAGAAGGTTTTGTCAATCCTAAAGGTGATAACAAAATGTGCAAGCTCCAGCGATCCATCTATGGACTGGTGCAAGCATCTCAGAGTTGGAATATACGCTTTGATAAGTTGATCAAAGCATATAGTTTTATACAGAATTGTGGTGAAGCCTGTATTTACAATAAAGTGAGTGAGAGCACTACCGCCTTTCTGATAAATATATGTGAGTAACATATTGTTGATAAGAAATGATGTAGAATTTTTCTGGAAAGCATAAAGGAGTATTTGAAAGGAGTTCTTTAAAAGAAAGACCTCAGTAAAGCTACTTACATATGGAGCATCAAGATCTATTGAGATAGATCAAGACGCTTGATAAGTTTTTCAATAAGTACATACCTTGTCAAGATTTTAAAGTAGTTCAAAATGGAACAATCAAAGAAAGAGTTCTTGTCTGTGTTGCAAAGGTGTGAAATTGAGTAAGACTCAAATCCCGACCACGGCAGAAAATAGAAAAGAGAATGAAAGTCATTCCCTATGCCTCAGTCATATGTTCTATAAAGTATGCTATGCTATGTACCAGACCTATTGTATACCTTGCTCTGAATTTGGCAAGGGAGTACAATAGTGATCTAGGAGTAGATCACTGGACATTGGTCAAAAATATCCTTAGTGAGGACTAAGGAAATATTTCTCGATTATGGAGGTTGAGGGAGTTCCGGACTAGGGGGTGTCCGGATAGCCGAACTATCATCATCGGCCGGACTCCAAGACTATGAAGATACAAGATTGAAGACTTCGTCCCGTGTCCGGATGGGACTTTCCTTGGCGTGGAAGGCAAGCTTGGCGATACGGATATGTAGATCTCCTACTATTGTAACCGACTATGTGTAACCCTAGCCCTCTCCGGTGTCTATATAAACCGGACGACTGTAGTCCATAGGACGAAGAACAATCATACCATAGGCTAGCTTCTAGGGTTTAGCCTCTTTGATCTCGTGGTAGATCCACTCTTGTAACACACATCATCAATATTAATCAAGCAGGACGTAGGGTTTTACCTCCATCAAGAGGGCCCGAACCTGGGTAAAACATCGTGTCCCTTGTCTCCTGTTACCATCCGCCTAGACGCACAGTTCGGGACCCCCTACCCGAGATCCGCCGGTTTTGACACCGACAGAGGTGATAAAAGAGCCCTTCGTAAAGAGTTACATCGGTGCAAGCTTTTACACCGATCCAGATGACTCTAAGTCTCAATCTGGATACATATTGAAAGTGGGAGCAATTATCTAGAGTAGCTCCGTGCAGAGCATTATAGACATAGAATATTTGCAAAATACATACGACTCTGAATGTGAAAGACCCGTTGACTAAGCTTCTCTCACGAGCAAAACATGATCACACCTTAGCACTCTTTGGGTGTTAATCTCATAGCAATGTGAACTAGATTATTGACTCTAGTAAACCCTTTGGGTGTTGGTCACATGACGATGTGAACTATGGGTGTTAATCATATGTAGATATGAATATTGGTGTTAAATCACATGGCGATGTGAACTAGATTATTGACTCTAGTGCAAGTGGGAGACTGAAGAAAATATGCCCTAGAGGCAATAATAAAGTTATTATTTATTTCCTTATATCATGATAAATGTTTATTATTCATGCTAGAATTGTATTAACCGGAAACATGATACATGTGTGAATACATAGACAAACATATTGTCACTAGTATGCCTCTACTAGACTAGCTCATTGATCAAAGATGGTTATGTTTCCTAACCATAGACATGAGTTGTCATTTGGTTAACGGGATCACATCATTAGTAGAATGATGTGATTGACATGACCCATTCCGTTAGCTTAGCTCTTGATCGTTTAGTATGTTGCTATTGCTTTCTTCATGACTTATACATGTTCCTACAACTATGAGATTATGCAACTCCCGTTTACCGGAGGAACACTTTGTGTGCTACCAAATGTCACAACGTAACTGGGTGATTATAAAGGAGCTCTACAGGTGTCTCCAAAGGTACATGTTGAGTTGGCGTATTTCGAGATTAGGTTTTGTCACTCCGATTATCGGAGAGGTATCTCTGGGCCCTCTCGGTAATGCACATCACTATAAGCCTTGCAAGCAATGTAGCTAATGAGTTAGTTGCGGGATGATGCATTACATAACGAGTAAAGAGACTTGCCGCTAACGAGATTGAACTAGGTATTAAGATACCGACGATCGAATCTCGGGAAAGTAACATACCGATGACAAAGGGAACAACGTATGTTGTTATGCGGTTTGACCGATAAAGATCTTCGTAGAATATGTAGGAGCCAATATGAGCATCCAGATTCCGCTATTGGTTATTGACCGGAAACATGTCTCGGTCATGTCTACATAGTTCTCGAACCCGTAGGGTCCGCACGCTTAAGGTTTCGATAACAGTTATATTATGAGTTTATGAATTTTGATGTACCGAAGGAGTTAGGAGTCCCGGATGAGATCGGGGACATGAGGAGGAGTCTCAAAATGGTCGAGAGGTAAAGATCGATATATTGGACGACTATATTCGGACTTCGGAAAGGTTCCGAGTGAGTCGGGTATTTTTTGGAGTATTGGAGAGTTACCGGAATTCGCCGGGGAGTATATGGGCCTTATTGGGCCATACGGGAATAGAGGAGAGAGGTCGAAAGGAAGGAGGCGCGCAGCCCCCTTCTGGTCCGAATTGGACAAGGGGTGCAACCCCCTTTTCCTTCCTCCTCTCCCCCTCTTTCCTTCTCTCCTACTCCAACAAGGAAGGGGGGGGAGTCCTACTCCCGGTGGGAGGAGGACTCCTCCTGGCGTGCCCCTCCTGGCCGGCCGACCCCCAACCCCTGGCTCCTTTATATACGGGGGCAGGGGGGCACCTCTAGGCACAACAACAATTGATCCTTGAGATCTCTTAGCCGTGTGCGGTGCCCCCCTCCACCATAGTCCTCAATATTATTGTAGCGGTGCTTAGGCGAAGCCCTGCGACGGTAGAACATCAAGATCGTCACCACGCCGTCGTGCAAACGGAACTCTTCCCCGACACTTTGCTGGATCGGAGTCCGGGGAACGTCATCGAGCTGAACGTGTGCTAGAACTCGGAAGTGCCGTGGTTTCGGTGCTTGATCGGTCGGGCCGTGAAGACGTACAACTACATCAACCGCGTTGTTATAACGCTTCCGCTTTCGGTCTACGAGGGTACATGGACAACACTCTTCCCTCTCGTTGCTATGCATCACCATGATCTTGCGTGTGCGTAGGAAATTTTTTGAAATTACTACGTTCCCCAACAAGGTACACATCAATAACATGTATATCAAATATACCATTGACTTTGCCATCCTTCTTATCCGCCAAATACTTGGGGCAGTTACGCTTCCAGTGACCAGTCCCTTTGCAGTAGAAGCTCTTAGTTTCATGCTTAGGTCCAGACCTGGGCTTCTTCCCTTGAGTAGCAACTTGCTTGCCATTCTTCTTGAAGGTCCCCGTCTTCCCTTTGCCCTTTTTCTTGAAACTAATGGTCTTGTTAACCATCAACACTTGATGCTCCTTCTTGATTTCTACTTCCGCAGCCTTTAGCATCGCGAAGAGCTTGGGAATTGTCTTTTCCATCCATTGCATATTATAGTTCATCATGAAGCCTTTATAGCTTGGTGGAAGTGATTGAAGAACTCTGTCAATGACACTATTATCAGGAAGATTAACTCCCAGCTGAGTCAAGTGGTTATGGTACCCAGACATTTTGAGTATGTGTTCACTAACAGAACTATTCTCCTCCATTTTGCAGTTGTAGAACTTGTTGGAGACTTCATATCTCTCAACTCGGGCATTTGCTTGAAATATTAACTTCAACTCCTGGAACATCTCATATGCTCCATGACGTTCAAAACGTCTTTGAAGTCCCGATTCTAAGCCATAAAGCACGACACACTGAACTAACGAGTAGTCATCAGCTTTGCTCTGCTAGACGTTCATAACGTTCGGAGTTGCTCCTGCAGCGGGTCTTGCACCTAGCGGTGCTTCCAGGACATAATTCTTCTGTGCAGCAATGAGGATAATCCTCAAGTTATGGACCCAGTCCGTGTAGTTGCTACCATCATCTTTCAACTTAGCTTTCTCTAGGAACACATTAGAATTCAAGGGAATGGTAGCATGGGCCATTGATCTACAACAATATAGATATGCAAAAACTATCAGGACTAAGTCATTATAAATTTAAGTTCAATTAATCATATTATTTAAGAACTCCCACTTATATTGACATCCCTCTTGTCATCTAAATGACCACGTGATCCATATCAACTAAACCATGTCCGATCATCACATGAGATCGATGGAGGAATTTTTGAATGGTGAACATCACTATGTTGATCATATCTACTGTATGATTCACTTTCGACCTTTCGATCTCAGTGTTCCGAGGCCATATCTGCATATGCTAGGCTCGTCAAGTTTAACCCGAGTATTCTGCACGTGCAAAACTGGCTTGTACCCGTTGTATGTGAACGTAGAGCTTATCACACCCGATCATCACGTGGTGTCTCGGCACGACGAACTGTAGCAACGGTGCATACTCAGGGAGAACACTTGTACCTTGAAATTTAGTGATGGATCATCTTATAATGCTATCGTCGTACTAAGCAAAATAATACGCATAAAGTATAAACATCACATGCAATCAAAATATGTGACATGATATGGCCATCATCAACTTGTGCCTTTGATCTCCATCTCCAGAGCACCGTCATGATCTCCATAGTCACCGGCTTGACACCTTGATCTCCATCGTAGCGTCGTTGTCATCTCGCCGACTATTGCTTCTACAACTATCGCTACCGCTTAGTGATAAAGTAAAGCAATTACATGGTGATTGCATTTCATACAATAAAGCGACAACCATAAGGCTCCTGCCAGTTCCCTATAACTTCTACAAAACATGATCATCTCATACAACAATTTATATATCATCACGTCTTGACCATATCATATCACAACATGCCCTGCAAAAACAAGTTAGACGTCCTCTACTTTGTAGTTGCGAGTTTTACGTGGCTGCTACGGGCTTCTAGCAAGAACCGTTCTTACCTACGCATCAAAACCACAATGATTTTTCGTCAAGTGTGATGTTTTAACCTTCAACAAGGACCGGCCGTAGTCAAATTTGATTCAACTAAAGTTGGAGACGCAGACACCCGCCAGCCACCTGTGTGCAAAGCACGTCGGTAGAACCGGTCTCATAAACGTGGTCATGTAATGTTGGTCCAGGCCGCTTCATCCAACAATACCGCCGAATCAAAATAAGACGTTGGTGGTAAGCAATATGACTATTATCGCCCACAACTCTTTGTGTTGTACTCGTGCATATCATCTACGCATAGACCTGGCTCGGATGCCACTATTGGGGAACGTAGCATGCAATTTCAAAAAAAATTCCTATGCTCACGCAAGATCTATCTAGGAGATGCATAGCAACGAGAAGGGGAGAGTGTGTCCATGTACCCTCGTAGACCGAAAGTGGAAGCGTTAGGTTAATGCGGTTGATGTAGTCGAACGTCTTCACGATCCAACCGATCTTAGTACCGAATGTATGACACCTGCATGTTCAGCACACATTTAGCTCGATGACGTCCCTCGAACTCTTGATCCAGCAGAGGGTCGAGGGAGAGTTCCATCATCACTACGGCGTGGTGATGGTGATGTGATCCACGCAGGGCTTCACCTAAGCACTACGACGCTATGACCGGAGGAGTAAACTGTGGAGGGGGGCACCGCACACGGCTAAGAGAACAATTTTTGTGCCTTTGCGGTGCCCCCCTCCCCCCTATATACAGGAGGGGAGGAGGAGGAGGCCAGCCAGGGGACGCGTGCCATGGGGGGGGAGTCCTACTAGGAGTAGGATTCGCCCCCCTTTCCTTTCTTTCACCGGAGGGAAAAGGAAGGAGAGGGAAAGGGAAAGGGAGGCCGCGCCCCCTCCTCCTTGTCCTATTCGGACTCCCTAGGAGGGGGGTACACGCCACCCCCCACGAGCTTCCCTCTCTCTCCCTTAGGCCCATGTAGGCCCAACACTTCCCCGGGGGATTCCGGTAACCCCTCGGTACTCCGGTAAAATACCCGAACCACTCGAAACCATTCTGATGTCCGAATACTACCTTCCAATATATGAATCTTTACCTCTCGACAATTTCGAGACTCCTCGTCATGTCCGTGATCTCATCCGGGACTCCGAACAAACTTCGGTCACCAAAACACATAACTCATAATACAAATCGTCATCGAACTTTGAGCGTGCGGACTCTACGGGTTCGAGAACTATTTAGACATGACCGAGACACATCTCTGGTCAATAACCAATAGCGGAACCCAAATACTCATATTGGTTCCTACATATTCTATGAAGATCTATATCGGTCAAACCGCAATAACAACATACACTATTCCCTTTGTCATCGGTATGTTACTTGCCCGCGATTCGATTGTCAGTATCATCATACCTAGTTCAATCTCATTACTGGCAAGTCTCTTTACTTGTTCTGTAGTGCATCATGGTATAACTAACTCATTAGTCACATTGCTTGCAAGGCTTATAGTGATGTGCATTACCGAGAGGGCCCAGAGATACCTCTCCGATACTCGGAGTGACAAATCCTAATCTTGATCTATGCCAACCCAACAAACACCTTCGGAGACACCTATAGAGCATCTTTATAATCACCCAGTTACATTGTGACGTTTGATAGAACACAAAGTGTTCCTCTGGTATTCGGGAGTTGCATAATCTAATAGTCAGAAGAATATGTATAAGTCATGAAGAAGGCAATAGCAATAAAAATTAACGATCATTATGCTAAGATAACGGATGTGTCTTGTCCATCAAATCATTATCTAATGATGTGATCCCATTCATCAAATGACAACGCATGTCTATGGTTAGGAAACTTAACCATCTTTGATTAACGAGCTAGTCAAGTAGAGGCTTACTAGGGACACTCTATTTTGTATATGTATTCACTCATGTACCAAGTTTCCGGTTAATACAATTCTAGCATGAATAATAAAATTCATCAAGATATAAGGAAATATAAATAACAACTTTATTATTTCCACTAGGGCATATTTCCTTCATTATTATCTCCATATCGCAAAACTATTGCAAGGAATCAAACTTATCATATCCAATGATCTATATGAAAGTTTTTATTATAACCTTCTTGGATATTCATCATATTAGGACCAATGTTAAAGCTTGTGCAAATTTTCATCACTAGTATCAACTCTCAAAATAATATAAGTGAAGCATGAGAGTGTTCGACAAACTACTCCAAAAAGATATAAGTCAATATCAAGTTAGTAGTTAAGTGAATGGGTAGCTATTTGAGGACTCTCTCTCATTTAAAAACTTTCAGATCTAATTATTTTATTAAAATAGAAAGCAAAACAAAACAAAATCAAATTCTAAGAATAGCACACATCATGCAAAGAAGTAAAAACTTAGGCTCAACCGAGGCTAACTGATCATTGTTGATGAAGAAAGGTGGGATGCCTATCTGGGCATCCCCAAGCTTTGATACTTGAGACTTCTTGGAACATTAACTTGGGATGCCTTAGGCATCCCCAAGATTGAGCTCTTGTGTCTTCTTCATTCCTCTCATAACATGGTTTCCCTAATTCTTAAAAACTTCATCCACACAAAACTCAGCAAGAACTTGTAAGATACGTTAGTATCAATCAATGCAACACCTTACCATTCTCTATTGTAGTAAATCACTAAAATTATTATTTAACATTGCAACTTAATGCCTTTTCATATTTAATAATCCTATCCTCAAATAGAATCATTAAACAAGCAAAAATATGCAAACATAACAGCAATCTGTCAAAACAGACAGTCTGCAAAGAATGAAGAAGAATCCATACTTATTTAACTAAAAAATATCTGAAAATTTACCGTATTGTAGAAAATTTATCATAGATTTTTTGCAAAAAAATTCAACATTTTATCACATTCTGACTTTTCCCAAGAATGCACGCAATAGCGTGCAACTTTCTGTTTTGAAACAACAACACATAGACTTGCAAAATAAGCATGGTAAAGGCTATCCCTGACACTTTTATTGAAATAAAAGATGCAAAACATTATTCTGAATAACAATAAGCAAATCCTAATAAAATAAAATGACTCCCCAAGCAAAACGCATATCATGTGACGAATAAAAATATAGCTCCACGTGAGGTTACCGATAATGTTGGAGACGAAAGAGGGGATGCCCTTCCGGGGCATCTCCAAGCTTAGTTGCTTGGATCTTCCTTGACTATTACCTCCGTGTGCCTTGGGAATCCCCAAGCTTAGGGTCTTGTCACTCCTTATTCTCCTCATATCGATATTTCACCCAAAACTTGAAAACTTCAATCACAAAAAACTTAATGGAACTTCGTGAGATAGGTTAGTATGATAAAGACAAATCATTCACTTTGGTACTGTCAAAGACAAGATTCATAATTGTTCTCACACAATTCCTACTGTACCTTATCATTTCCACAATTTATATTGAGAAATCTAAGCCATAGAAACTAGAAAACAAGCAAATTATACATTGGAAACAGAATTTGTCAAAAAAAAGAACAGCCTGTAATGATATGAACAATGACCATACTTCTGTTGCTCCAAATATTTTGAAAAATGAGGAAAACATAGGCAATTTGTATGTCAATCATACATAAAATATTCAGAATTTTAACACGTTCTAGTGAATTTAAACAATTCAGTTACTGGAAGCAAAAGTTTTTGTTTTAGCACAGAATCCAGTCAACTATCATCCACACTATCCCAAAGGCCTTACTTGGTAATTTATTGAAATAAAATCTACAAAACATTATTCCTACAGTATCTTAATCATGTGAACACACAAAAATAGTAGGTAGAGATGTTGGGTTGTCTCCCAGCAAGCATTTTTCTTTAAAGCCTTTTAGTAGGCATGCTAATTTCAATGATGCTCACATAAAAGATAGGAATTGAAACATTACAGGAGCATCATGAAGCATATGACTAGCAAATTTAAGCCTAACACACTTCCTATGCATGGGGATTTTGTGAGCAAACAAATCATGGGAACAAGACTCAACTAGCATAGGAAGGCAAAACAAGCAAAACTTCAAGATTTTCAACATATAGAGGGGAACTTGATATTATTGAGATATGTAAAAGCATATATTCCTCTCTCATAATTATTTTCAGTAGCATCATGAATGAATTCAACAATATTACTATGACATAAAGCATTCCTTTCATGATCCACAAGCATACATTTTTCATTACTCTCCACACAAGCAAATTTATTCTCATTCATAGTAGTGGGAGCAAACTCAACAAAATAACTATCATGTGATACTTGATTGACATAACCAAATTGAGCATTAAAATCATGATGTCAAGTTTCATGGTTATCATTATTCTTTATAGCATACATATCATCACAATAATCATCATATATAGCAACTTTTTTATCATAGTCAATTGAAACCTCTTTCAAAGTAGTGGATTCATCATTAAATAAAGTCATGACCTCTGCAAATCCACTTTCATCAATATTGTCATCATAAATTGGGGGCATGCTATCATCATAATAAATATTCTCATCAAAACTTGGGGCACTAAAAATATCATCTTCATCAAACATAGCATCCCCAAGCTTGTGGCTTTGCATATCATTAGCATCATGGATATTCAAATATTTCATACTAACAACATTGCAATCATGCTGATCATTCAAATACTTTATGCCAAACATTTTATTGAATTATTCTTCTATCAACTGAGCACAATTTTCTAATCCATCATTTTCAAAAAAGACATGATAAAGACGAACAATATGAGGCAACCTCAATTCCAATTTTTTTGTAATTTTCTTTTATAAACCGAACTAGTGATAAAACAAGAAACTAAAAGATTCAATTGCAAGATCTAAAGATATACCTTCAAGCACTCACCTCCCCGGCAACGGCGCCAGAAAATAGCTTGATGTCTACTACGAAGCTTTATTCTTGTAGACTCGTGTTGGGCCTCCAAGCGCAGAGTTTTGTAGGACAGTAGCAATTTTCCCTCAAGTGGATGACCTAAGGTTTATCAATCCGTGGGAGGCGTAGTATGAAGATGGTCTCTCTCAAACTACCCTGCAACCAAATAACAAAGAGTCTCTTGTGTCCCAAACACACCAAATACAATGATAAATTGTATAGGTGCACTAGTTCAGCGAAGAGATGGTGATACAAGTATAATATGGATAGTAGATATTGATTTTTGTAATAGGAACAATAAAAAACAGAAAGGTAGGAAGTAACAAAAGTGAGCATAAACGGTATTGCAATGCTTGAAAATGAGGCCTAGGGCCCGTACTTTCGCTAGTGCAATCTCTCAACAATGCTAATACAATTGGATCATATAACCATCCCTCAACGTGCAATGAAGAATCACTCCAAAGTTCTTATCTAGCGGAGAACATAAGATGAAATTGTTTGTAGGGTATGAAACCACCTCAAAGTTATCCTTTCCGATCGATCTATCCAAGAGTTTGTACTAAAATAACACCAAGTTATCCTTTTCGATTGATCTATCTAAGAGTTCGTACTA
Organism: Aegilops longissima; assembly: GCA_021605205.1. Classification (NCBI taxonomy): domain Eukaryota; kingdom Viridiplantae; phylum Streptophyta; class Magnoliopsida; order Poales; family Poaceae; genus Aegilops; species Aegilops longissima. Next base: position 565,618,423 of record CM038677.1, read on the forward strand.
AAATAACACCATATGATACACATCGACCAACTCTAATGTTACCTAGATACTGCAATGTCACCACAAGTATCCGTGAGTTGATTATACGATATGCATCAAACAATTTTAGATTCATAATACTCAATCCAACACAAAGAACCTCAAAGAGTGCCCCAAGATTTCTACCTGAAAAACAAAGACGAGAACGTGCATCAACCCCTATGCATATATTACCCCAATGTCACCTCTGGAATCCACGAGTTGAGTGCCAAAACACACATCAAGTGAATCAATATGATAACCCATTGTCACAACGGGTATTCATAGCAAGACATACATCAAGTGTTCTCAAATCCATAAAAGTATTTAATTCAATAACAACGAGATCCAAAAGGGAAAACTCAATTCATCCCAACAAGATAGAGAGGGGAAAACACCATATGATCCAACTATATTAACAAAGCTCGCGATACATCAAGATCGTGCCAAATCAAGAACACGAGAGAGAGAGAGAGAGAGAGAGAGAGAGAGAGAGAGGGAGAGAGAGAGAGATTAAACACATAGCTACTGGTACAAACCCTCGGCCCCGAGGGTGGACTACTCCCTCCTCATCATGGTGGTCGCCGAATGATGAAGATGCCCTCCAGTGATGATTTCCCCCTCCGGCAGGGTGCCAGAATAGGGTCTAGATTGGTTTTTCGTGGCTGCAGAGGCTTGCGGCGGCGGAACTACTGATCTAGTGTTATTTCTGGGGGTTTATTATTCTCAGTCATTTTCGTTGACTGGAAGCATGTCTCTCAAAACAATTTTATCTCTCAATTTAAGCTCTGAGCTCTGGCACCTCTACAAATCTCTGCTTCCCTCTACGAAGGGCCTATCTATTTACTTTATGCAATTTTTATTTTTATTGAGTCCCCAACACATCAAATACAATGGTAATTTGTATAGATGCACTAGTTAGGTGAAGAGATGGTGATACAAGTGTAATATGTATAGTAGATACTGATTTTTGTAATAGGAACAATAAAAAACAGCAAGGTAGCAATTGATAAAACGGAGCACAAACGGTATTGCAATGCTTGAAAATGAGGCCTAGGGTCCGTACTTTTGCTAGTGCAATCTCTCAACAATACTAATATAATTGGATCATATAACCATCCCTCAACGTGCGATGAAGAATCACTCCGAAGTTCCTATCTAGCGGAGAACATAAGAGAAAAATATTTGTAGGGTACGAAACCACCTCGAAGCTATTCTTTCCGATTGATCTATCCAAGAGTTCGTACTAAAATAACACCAAATAATTTCAGATTCATAATATTCAATCCAACACAAAGAACCTCAAAGAGTGCCCCAAGATTTATAGCGGAGAAACAAAAGACAAGAACGTGCATTAACCCCTATGCGTAGATTACCCCAATGTCACCTCAGGAATCCGTAAGTTGAGTGCCAAAACATATATCAAGTGAATCAATACGATACCCCATTGTCACCATGAGTATTCATATGCAAGACATATATCAAGTCCTCTCAAATCCATAAAAGTATTCAATCCGATAAAACGAAATCTCAAAGGGAAAACTCAATTCATCACAACAATATAGAGAGGGGAAAACACCATATGATCCGACTATATTAACAAAGCCCGCGATACATCAAGATCGTGACATCTCAAGAACACGAGAGGGAGAGAGAGAGAGAGATAAAACACATAGCTACTGGTACAAACCCTCAGCCCCGAGGGTGGACTACTCCCTCCTCATTATGGCAGCTGCCGAGATGATGAAGATGGCCTTCGGTGATGATTTCCCCCTCCAGCAGGGTGCCGAAATAGGGTCTAGATTGGTTTTTCATGGCTATAGAGGACTGCGGCGGTGGAACTTCTCATCTAGGGTTATTTATGGGGGTTTATATATATAGGATTGTTCAACGTTGTAATCACACGAAGATGGGCCACAAGTAGACCACAAGGTCCTAGGGCGAGCCAGCCCCACCTGGCGCGCCCTGGTGCCTTGTGGGACCTTCATGGCTCTTCTGGCCCTCCCACGAAGCTTCTAGTGCCTCTTTTATTTCAAAAAAACCGTCAAAAAATTTCGCTTCATTTGGAGAACTTTGATTCTGCACAAAAAACAACACCACGGTAGTTCTGCTGAAAACAACTTCAATCCAGGTTAGTTCCATTTAAATCATATAAATTGCACCCAAACCATATAAAATTGTTGTAAACTGGCACGAATACTTCATAAATAATAGATACGTTGGAGACGTATCATTGGCTATCGGGCGCATCAACCATGATGTTCATAAGTTTTGCTTTCTGTTGCTCTACATGTTGGCTAATTCATTCGTTCAATCAATGCTGCTCTACATGTTGTATAGTCTGCATGCTCTGCCATGTTGTACTACAAGACGAGGGCATCACACTCCCACACCATACAATGTTGGGTGAAGTTCAAGGGGCAGCATGTGTGGGATGCCATGTACCAGCTCTGATTCTAGTATCGTTGAATTTGGAGTCGGTGAATACGAAAAATTTGATGAACATCCGGTTATCTCGGATAGAATATTTACATTGGAACTATTATTATACTAGAGATATTTGCATGGTATTTATGATGAATTGTGCCCCATTTTCTATAATTATTTTGAGGGCTACAGGCTTAGAAAAAAATTGAGGCAAACATATAGGGTAAATGGTTGGATAACCGGCTCCCGCATCAATGTTCGCAGACTGGTCTGGACTAGATGTCCTAACACGTCCGTATTGAGTGAAGGTTCTTCGAAAAACCTGTATGAAAAGTGGGTTTTTTGACAGAATTGGCAGAAAGTTGATTAGCATGTGTAACATTCTCTTTAAGATTGCGGTGAAGGTTTGAACTAATCATTGGATTGTGGTGCTCCCTATATTATTTTTTGAGGAACAAAGCGTGTTTGTGTTGGGTAGATTTATTACGGACAACATCTTTCTGGTGTATGAGTGTGTTCGTGCGATTTGAACAAGATAGAGGAAAATCTGCTATGTGTTATCAAGTTGGACATGATGGAGGCATATCATGTTGTATAGCCTTCACAAGACCACCTATGCCTCTTCAACTTTTCAAAGAGATCGCCAAGTTAACCCCACCAAACCGTCTAGGATACAGTGGCCTCCAAGAGTAATAAGCTCGCAGACTCTCACTCGAACAAATTAGTAGGGCCCGAACTAATGCAATAAATGGAAACAATGGAGGAGATCAACAAATAACTCCAAGATCCATCCACAACCCATAACAGTAAACTAAAAACATGAATAACCTTGTGATACAAACTCCAATTTTGATAATCTTGATACCGCTTTGAAGCTATATATTGACAATTCCAAGGTCCCCACATAGAGAAACACCCAAGGTCAGCCAAAAAATGAGTATGCAAAAAATGCAAATGTTTGAGCACTGTACAAATGATGTGATCAAGCTACTCGCCCGATAGTCCCTCTTGATAGTACGACTAACAATCCAGAACCCCGTCTCCCACCAAGCACCTTTAGACCAGAAAAACTAGCTAAGTTATGTATTTGCCTTGCACATTCCACTTGGGCTTGATGCTTACATTTATGCTTGCCTCATGGTGGAATCCTTTTCTTAACCATGATCAATTGGTGAAGATTATCAAGTTTCCTACCCAAATTGCAACAGGGGAAGGCTTCACTTAAGCACACCTTCACATTTATATTATCACCATGTTGACCTCAAGCTTCAAGCATATATTCTCTAGATGCTTATCTTGAACTTGCACTTCTTAAACTCGGTGACCATCATTACATGATTCCATCTTCACATAGGCTACTTGAAATCTTTATTTTGACACTACTGCAGGATGCTGCTAACGCGACACTACGATCAGAGACCCTTTGATGAAACTGTGTGCGATGCATTAATCACAAATGATGATGTAAAAAACCGTCAAAAAAGATGCAAAATGTTTGCGATGAAGGATACATCAAACACGGTTCAAATTTTAGTTGTGTGTGCGATGTGGGGCTTACGATTCAGTTCAATTAACTGTTTGCGATGTGGCAAAACAAAAGAAACGGGAAGCTAGATGAAGGCATGTGCGATATACAACATATAGTTCACTCGGATGAACTATTTGTGATTAGGCAACACAAAAGAAACGGTTAGCCAGATCAAGGTGTGTGCGATATACGGCATACGGTTCACTCAGATGAACTGTTTTTGATTAGGCAACACAACAGAAATGGTTCATCCAGATGAAGGTGTGTGCAATGGAGGGCATATAGTTCATTCCGATAAACTGTTTGTGTTGAGCCAAGAGAACAGAAACGTTTCACATAAACAAGGTGTGTGTAATTGATACGTCTCCAACGTATCTATAATTTTTGATTGTTCCATGTTGTTATATTATCAATCTTGGATGTTTTATAATCATTTTATAGTCATTTTATATCATTTCCTATTGACATAGTGCCAAGTGCCAGTTGCTGTTTTCTGCATGTTTTTTACATCACAGGAAATCAATACCAAACGGAGTCCAAATGCAACAAAACTTTACGGAGATATTTTTGGACCAGAAGACACCAAATGGGCCAAGGCTGCGCCTGGGGGGGGGGGGTGCTCCGAGGAGAGAACAACCCACCAGGGCCCCTCAAACCGCCTCTTTGCTTTATAAATACCCCAATATTCTAGAAACCCTAGGGGACTGGACGAAAATCAATTCCAGCAACCACAGAGTCCAGAACCACCAAATCCAATCTAGACACCATCACGGATGGGGTTCACCACCTCCATCGGTGCCTCTCCGATGATGCGTGAGTAGTTCTTTGTAGACCTTCGGGTCTGTAGTTAGTAGCTAGATGACATACTCTCTCTTGCTGAATTCTTAGTACAATGGTCTCTTGGAGATCCATATGATGTAACTCTTTTTGCGGTGTGTTTGTTGGGATCGGATGAACTTTGAGTTTATGATCAGATCTATCTTTCTATATCCATGAGAGTATTTGAGTTTCTTTGATCTCTTTTATGCATGATTGCTTATAGCCTTGTATTTCTTCTCCGATATTTGGGTTTTGTTTGGCCAACTTGATCTATTTATCTTGCAATGGGAAGAGGTGCTTTGTAGTGGGTTCGATCTTACGGTGCTTGATCCCAGTGACAGAAGGGGAACCGACACGTATGTATCGTTGGTACTAAGGACAAAACGATGGGGTCTATCTCTACATAGCTAGATCTTGTCTACATCATGTCATCGTTCTTATTGCATTACTCCGTTTCTCCATGAACTTAATACACTAGATGCATGCTGGATAGCGGTCGATGTGAGGAGTAATAGTAGTAGATGCAGGCAGGAGTCGGTCTACTAATCTTGGACGTGATGCCTATGTAATGATCATTGCCTGGATATCATCATGATTATTTGAAGTTCTATCAATTTCCCAACAGTAATTTGTTCACCCACTGTTTGCTATTTTTCTCGAGAGAAGCCACTAGTGAAACCTACGGCCCCAAGGTCTGTTTGTCATATTATTTACCTTTGCGATCTTTTTCTTTGCTTTTATTTTCAGATCTATTGAACCAAAAATACAAAATACCTTGCTGCGTTTTATTCTTATTTATTTTATTTGGCGTTTGATCTATCAATCTACTACAATTAGCTTACGTCCGTTTGCCAATTTCTAGTGCCGTTACCCGAAAGGGATTGACAACCCCTTTAACACGTCGGCCTGCGAGGATTTTTTATCTGTGTGCAGGTGTTGTTTACGTTGTGTTGCTTGGTTATCCTACTGGTTCGATAGCCCTGGTCTCATAACTGAGGGAAATACCTATCGCCGTTGTGCTCATCATCCCTTCCTCTTTGGGGAAATACCGACGTAGCTTCAAGCCGCATCAAAAGGAATTTCTGGCACCGTTGCCGGGGAGGATCTTCAACATATACCAGGTTCCTAATCACAAATCTCATCCCCTCGCAATTTACATTATTTTCCATTTTCCTCTCGTTTTCCTCTCCCCCACTTTACAAAAATTTGCCGTTTTATTCGCCCTCTTTTTCGTTCGCCGTTTTTCTCATCAGATCTCATGTTTGCTTGTGTTGCCATGTGCCTTCTATATGCTTGCATCTTTGCTTGCTAAAAATCTATTGATATGGATCCCCATCCACTTGCTAATATTTTGAAAAGATCCAATCATGATGAAAATTGCTAGTGAGTTAAGTGCACTAAATTATCTTTATGAAGTTTTGCTTGAGATTCATGAATCTGAAAATTGTGATGAAGAAATTTATGAAGTGATTCATGATAGATCCTTGAATGAAAAGCATGATTGCAATGATGTTACTATAAATTATATTAATGTCAATTGTGCTAATAATATGCAAAACCCCAAGCTTGGGGATGCTAATTTTGCTATCTCCACTACTTGTTGCAATGATCATGATTGGGGGTGATGATTCTTATGATCTTGAAAATTTATTTAAACCTCACAATGAATATGCTTGCTATAATATTAAAAGTGGGTTTGGAAGAGCGTCAACTTTAGCTCAAAATAATCCCACTTATTTGGAGAGTGTTCAATCTTATGATTTTTTTTATAAAAGTGGGCTTGGAGAGGTCATGACTTTATTTAATTATAATCCCACTATTTTGGAAGAGTGTCAACTTTGCATGCATGTGGGTTATGAAGAGAATATTTTATGTGATAGTTATATTATTGAATTTGATTATCATCCTACATGTAATTATTATGAGAGAGGAAAATATGGTTGTAGAAATTTTCATGTTACTAAATTACCTCTCGTTATGTTGAGATTGTCAATGTTTCATTCCTCTTCTTTGCATATGTTAGATGTTTCTTGTCTTGATAGTTTGTTTGCTTATAAAATTCCTATGAATAATAAGTATGTTAGACTTAAAGGTGTTTTTCATGTGTTTCATGATGCTCTCTTTGTGTTTCAATTCTTATCTTTCGTGTGAGCATCGTTGAAATCTTATGCCTAGCTAGGGGCATAAAACAATAGCGCTTGTTGGGAGGCAACCCAATGAATAAAATTTATTTTTGCTTTTTGCTTTCTATTCTTGAGTGCTAGAACAATTAAGCTACTGTTATGATTGTGTTTTTTGTGTTTTAATTAGTGTTTGTACCAAGTAAAGCATTTAGGATCTTCTTGGGTGGTAGTTGTTTGATCTTGCTGAAAAACAGAAATTTTTCCTCTCACAAAAATAATTCTCATTTTTTACCAAAGCATGATAAAATGACAATTCTTATTGCTGTAGATTAATATACAAATTTCTCAGGTCGTCCTAATTTTTCAGAATTTTTAGAGTTCCAGAAGTTTTAAAAATAGTCAGATTGCTAATGACTGTTCTGTTTTGACATATTCTGTTTTCTTTGCGTTGTGTGCTTGTTTTCATGGCTCTATGGTTTTATTTAATGAGTTTTTGCCATAGAAAAGTTGGGATACAGTAGATATAATGCAAAAACAAAATATGAATTGGTTTAGTACAATACTTATAGTAGTGATTTGCTTTCTTTTACTAACGGATCTCACGAAGGTCTTGTTGAGTTTTGTGTGATTGAAGTTTTCAAGTTTTGGGTTATCTTATGATGGATGAAGGAATAAGGAGTAAGAAGTGCCTAAGCTTGGGGATGCCCCGGCATCCCAAGATATTATCCAAAATAGAGCAAGCAACTAAGCTTGGGGATGCCCCGAGTGGCATCCCCTCTTTCTTCTAACGACCATCGGTATTTTACTCGAAGCTATAATTTTATTCGTCACATACTATGTGTTTTGCTTGGAGCGTCTTGTGTGATATGAGTCTTTTCTTGTTTTATTTGTGTTTTAAGTCTTGATTCCTTGCTGGACACCTATTTGAGAGAGCCAAAATTATGTCATGACTTGTTAGAATTGCTCTCTATGCTTCACTTCAATTTTTTATGAGCTATGGACTTGCTCTAGTGCTTCACTTATATCTTTTTTAGCATGGTGTGCTTTAGTAAATAATTATGCAATGAAATTATATCCTACTTGTGGTGCATTATCCGGTGTTAATTATGCTTAATGCTCGCTTATGAGATTATTCGTTTCTTGGTTGGTCGCCTCAATCTTTTGCTAGCCTTCATTTTGCACTAAGTATGATCTCTACTTGTGCATCCTAAAACCTTTAAACCTGTTTTGCCACATGAGTCCACTATATCTACCTATATGCGGTATTCTTTTGCCGTTCTAAGCAAATTTGTATGTGCCATCTCTATTTTTCAAAATAAATTTCTCTTTTGTGTGTTCGTTTCGCTCGCGGAGCGGTGAGGGGTGGCTAATATTTTCCATGCTAGATGTGTTATTCTCACGATGAGTGTTTATTCACTTGTCATTGCATGAGAGTAAGGCAAAGGTATTAGGGATGCCCAGTCCCGAAATGAAAAATGAATTTACTTTATGTTGTAAAATAATAAATTCCTAGGAAAGTGTTGGTATGGAGGGCAACCGTGGATACGGCTAGCCATGGAAAGTGCAAGTATGGTTAAAAAAGGAATAAACTTTATTTTCTGTTTGGGAACCTCCTATGATACATCTAGCATGGAAAGTGTTGGGAACTCTAATTCGTTTTCGTTGGTGGGAAGGATACACCTCCCAAAATGTTTTTATCTCTCAATTTTTCGCTTTGAGCTCTAGCACCTCTACAAATCCCTACTTCCCTCCAAGAAGGGCCTTTCTTTTACTTTATGCAATTTTTATTTTGAATTTGAGTCTCAATCTTCTCTTATAAAAGCACCAACTAGGAGGCAATATGATCGTACTTGATTATTAGGTGTAGCTAATATGCGAGTGTGTTTCATGAATGGATCAATGATTGAGCATAATGGGCTAGGATAACTTATTTTAGTGTTTATATTTTGAAAGACATGGTTGCTTGTTGATATGCTTGAGTATTTAAGTTGTAATGTCAAAACTAGACTATTGCTTTGAACAATATAAATGTCCAAATGTCCATGCTATAAAGAAAAGAAATATGATGACATGATAGGCAGCATTCCACATCAAAAATTCGGTTTTTATCACTTACCTACTCGAGGACGAGTAGGAGTTAAGCTTGGGGATGCTGATACGTCTCCAACGTATCTATAATTTTTTATTGTTCCATGTTGTTATATTATCAATCTTGATGTTTTATAATCATTTTATAGTCATTTTTATATCATTTTTTGGTACTAACCTATTGACATAGTGCCAAGTGCCGATTCTTTTTTTCGCATGTTTTTACATCGCAGGAAATCAATACCAAACGGAGTCCAAATGCAACGAAACTTTACGGAGATTTTTTTGGACCAGAAGACACCTATTGGGCCAAGGCTGCACCTGGGGGTGCTCTGAGGAGAGCACAACCTACCAGGGCATGCCAGGATGCCCAGGCGCGCCCTGGTGGGTTGTGCCCACCTCGGGTGCCCCCGGAACGCCTCTTTGCTATATAAATAGCCCAATATTCCAGAAACCCTAGGGAAGTGGACGGAAATCAATTCCAGCTGCCGCAGAGTCCAGAACCACCAGATCCAATTTAGAGACCATCACGGATGGGGTTCACCACCTCCATTGGTGCCTCTCCCATGATGCGTGAGTAGTTCTTTGTAGACCTTCGGGTCTATAGTTAGTAGCTATAGATCAATTGTTGTGTCTCTAGGGTGCCCCCTGCCCCCGTATATAAAGGAGCAAGGGGGGGAGGTGCGGACGGCCAGGAGGATGCGCGCCAGGAGGAGTCCTACTCCCTCCGGGAGTAGGACTCCCTCCCTTCCTTGTTGGAGTAGGAGAGGAGAGGGAAGGAGAGAGAGGGGGAAAGGAAAGGGGGGCGCCGCCCCCCTCCTTGTCCAATTCAGACTTGGGGGGGGGGGGGCTGCCCTTGGCCGCCTCTCCTCTTCCTCCTCTTGGGCCCATGAGGCCCATTAACCTCCGGGGGGGTTCCGGTAACCCCCCGGTACTCCGGTATATATCCGATAACTCCTGGAACCATTCCGGTGTCCGAATATAGTCGTCCAATATATCAATCTTTATGTCTCAACCATTTAGAGACTCCTCGTTATGTCCATAATCACATCCGGGACTCCGAACAAACTTCGGTACATCAAAAACTATAAACTCATAATAAAACTGTCATCGTAACGTTAAGCGTGCGGACCCTACGGGTTCGAGAACAATGTATACATGACCTAGAACTGTTTCCAGTCAATAACCAATAGCGGAACCTGGATGCTCATATTGGCTCCTACATATTCTACGAAGATCTTTATCGGTCAAACCGCATAACAACATACGTTGTTCCCTTTGTCATCGGTATGTTACTTGCCCGAGATTCAATCGTCGGTATCCAATACCTAGTTCAATCTCGTTACCGGCAAGTCTCTTTAATCCTTATGTAATGCATCATTCCGTAACTAACTCATTAGCTACATTGCTTGCAAGGCTTATAGTGATGTGCATTACCGAGAGGGCCCAGAGATACCTCTCCGACAATCGGAGTGACAAAACCTAATCTCGAAATATGCCAACTCAACATGTACCTTTGGAGACACCTGTAGAGCTCCTTTATAATCACCCAGTTACATTGTGACGTTTGGTAGCACACAAAGTGTTCCTTGATGGCGGAGTTGCATAATCTCATAGTTGTAGGAACATGTATAAGTCATGAAGAAAGCAATAGCAACATACTAAACGATCAAGTGCTAAGCTAACGGAATGGGTCATGTCAATCACATCATTCTCCTAATGATGTGATCCCGTTAATCAAATGACAACACATGTCTATGGTTAGGAAACATAACCATCTTTGATTAATGAGCTAGTCAAGTAGAGGCATACTAGTGACTTTAAGTTTGTCTATGTATTCACACATGTATCATGTTTCCGGTTAATACAATTATAGCATGAATAATAAACATTTATCTTGATATGAGGAAATAAATAATAACTTTATTATTACCTCTAGGGCATATTTCCTTCACCAACAGCAGAATGCCTTGATGCAGCCATTAGTCCAGAACCAAGGCAACAACAATAACAACAACCCACATCCACCACCTCCAGTTGATAACCTAGCCCGTTTTCTGAGGTTGAATCCATCGGTGTTTTCCAGTAGCACTGAGCCGATTGTTGCCGATGACTGGCTACGCCGGATTGGAAGGGAGTTGACCACCGCTGGTTGCATAGATGTGGAGAAGGTGCGTTTTGCCGCACATCAATTGGATGAACCCGCAACCTCATGGTGGGAGAATTACACAACCACTTTCCCTATAGTCAATGTCACTTGGGATCAGTTTCAGCAAGCGTTTCGCACCGCACACGTCTCAACTGGAGCTATGAGCATGAAGAAGCGTGAGTTTTGCGACTTACGCCAGGGAAGTTGTACTGTGGGGCAGTACGTGGATGAGTTCAGCAAGTTAGCTCGCTATTTGCATGACGACCCAAGTTGTCAAGAGAGCAATTTCATCAAGAGAGCAGACTAAGGCATAGCCTAGTGGTGGGAAGGGGTTGATGCCTTCCCACCCACCCAGGTTCAAGGCATGGTACTTGCAATTTGGGTTTGTTGCACCAATTAACTGTAGGGGGTTCCCTTACAGTCTTTCTATCAAAAACAAGTTAGCTCGCTATGCCCCGGATGATGTGGCTACAGATGCTGCAAAGCAGGAGAAGTTTATGGAAGGGCTGAATGATGAGGTGAGTATGCAGTTGATGGTAGCAACCTTTGCTAACTACCAGGAGTTGGTAGACAGGGCTCTTATGATTGAAGGGAAGCAGTAGCAGATAGAGAGCCGCAAAAGGAAGTATGGACAAGGGAAGTACAATTCAGGAGCCCAGCAGAGACCTCGTTTTACCCCGAACTTGGGAGGACACACCACCACAACCATGGAGGCCACAATCACAATGGAGGAAGTTCGCATAATCATAGTGGCCCCAATAATGTGAATGGGAATGGAGGAAGCAGCAGCCAGAACCATTCCAACCCAGCAACACCCGCCAAGAAGGATCTAAGTCACATTACTTGTTTCAAGTGTGGGAAGACTGGACATTACGCCACCGAGTGTTCTGAAGCAAAGAATGGAAATGGCAATGGAAGCTCTGGGAAGAAGCCCAACCCTTTCAACAGGGGACAAGTGAACCACGTCAACATGGAGGAAGTTGAAGAGCAGCCAGATGCAGTTATAGGTAATTTTTTGGTTAAGTCATTTACTGCAATCGTTCTGTTTGATACTGGTGCACCGCATTCATACATATCAAGGGGATTGTGGATAAGTATAAGTTGCCCACCAAAGTTCTTAGGACACCTATGTTAGTAAGCTCGCCAGGAGCAGAGTATATGGCAAGCCAAGGATGTTTTCAGATGCCCTTGACCATAGGTAGGCTTGTTTTCCCCTCAGACTTAATAATTCTGGAGTCACGGATTGGATGTGATACTAGGCATGGATTGGCTATCGATGTATGGAGGAAACATCGATTGCGCCAGTAAGTCAATTCTGCTCACCACCCCGGAGGGCAAAAGGATTAAGTATGTATCCAGGCATGTGGCAAGGAGAACCCAAGTAAATTCCCCCTCAGGAGTTGTTCAGGAGGAAGTGCCTGTAGTGAAGGATTATCCTGATGTATTTCCAGAGGAACTACCAGGCATACCGCCGGATCGAGACATTGAGTTTTTGATAGAGCTGTTGCCAGGCACCGGACCGATATCGAAGAGGCCATACCGGATGCCCGCAAATGATCTGGAGGAGATTAAGAAGAAGATTAAGGAGTTATTGGAGAAAGGTTACATTCGACGAAGTTCGTCACTGTGGGAGCCCCAGTACTCTTGGTTGAGAAGAAGGATGGATCTTTGAGAATGGTTGTTGATTATCATGCATTAAATGAAGAGACGATCAAGAACAAGTACCCACTACCGATGATCAATGATTTGTTTGACCAGCTGCAAGGAGCTAAAGTATTCTCCAAGATCGATCTGCAATCAAGATACCACCAGCTGAAGATCCGAGAACAGGATATACCAAAGACAGCTTTTACTACAAGGTATGGGCTATACGAGTACATGGTTATGTCATTTGGGTTGACCAATGCCCCTGCCTATTTCATGAGTATGATGAACAAGGTGTTCATGGAGTTCTTGGACAAGTTTGTCGTGGTGTTCATTGATGATATTTTGGTGTACTCGAAGAATGAAGTGGAACATAAGGAGCATTTGCGTTTGGTTCTCGAGAAGCTCAGGGAACATCAGCTTTATGCCAAGTTCAGCAAATGTGAGTTTTGGTTGAAGGAAGTTGGATTCCTTGGACATGTTATATCAGGAGAAGGTATAGCAGTAGACCCCACCAAGGTCCAGTCAGTCACTGATTGGCTAGCACCTACCTCAGTAGGAGAGATCCGCAGTTTTCGTGGACTCGTGGGATATTACCAGAGATTCATTGAGAATTTCTCCAAGATTGCGAAGCCCATGATGGAGTTGTTGAAGAAAGACACTAAGTTTAAATGGATAGATGAATGTGAGGCAAGTTTCCAGGAGTTGAAAAAACGTTTGGTTACAACCCCAGTGCTGATTCTGCTGGATATACGCAACGATTTCCAAGTATATTGCGACGCTTCTCGCTTAGGACTTGGAGGTGTACTTATGCATGACAGAAGAGTTGTTTCCTATGCCTCACGACAGTTTCGACCGCATGAGTTGAACTATGCCACGCATGATTTGGAGTTAGCAGCTGTAGTGCATGCACTTAAGATCTGGAGACATTTTCTTAGTGGAAACCGTTGTGATGTGTACACGGATCACAAGAGTTTGAAGTACATTTTCATGCAAAAGGAGCTGAATCTCAGGCAAAGGAGATGGTTGGAGCTCATAAAGGATTATGATATGAAGCTACACTATCATCCAGGCAAGGCCAATGTCCTAGCAGACGCTTTGAGCCGGAAGAGTTATGTCAATACCCTCATAAGCGGAGGATTACCAAAGGAGTTAGACCAAGATCTCAGGGAGCTTCGCTTGGAGATAGTCCCTAGAGGTTTTGTCGCAACAATGGAGGTACAGTCAACATTATTGGGAAGATTCGAGAAGCTCAGAAGGATGATAAGGAGATTGCTGAGATAAAGGAGAAGATGAGCAAAGGAAAAGCCAAAGGTTTTCGTGAGGATGAGCACGACACTTTATGGTTTGAGGACCGTGTATATGTACCCAATAATGCAGAGATTAGGAAGTTAATACTTCAGGAGGCCCATGACTCGCCATACTCGATACACCCAGGAAACACCAAGATGTATTTGGATTTAAAGGAGCGTTCCTGGTGGACATGTATGAAGAAGGATATTGCCGAGTATGTAGCCGTATGTGATGTATGTCAGAGAGTGAAGGCAGAGCATCAGAAGCCAGCAGGATTACTGCAGCCTATGCCGATACCCGAATGGAAGTGGGATAAGCTTGGCATGGATTTCATCACCGGATTACCCAGGACACGATCAGGATATGATTCTATCTGGGTAGTAGTGGATCGTTTGACCAAAGTGGCTCACTTTATCCCAGTGAAAACCACCTATACGAGTGCGAAGTTGGCCAAGATATATATGACCTGGATCGTATGTCTGCACGGAGTTCTGAGGACCATCGTATCAGATAGAGGGACTCAGTTTACCTCGAAGTTCTGGCATCAGCTGCACCAGACTTTGGGTACTAGGCTAGAGTTTAGTATAGCCTTTCATCCGCAGACAGATGGACAGACCGAGAGAGTCAATCAGATTTTGGAGGACATGTTGAGATCCTGTGCATTAGATTATGCATCTAGTTGGAATGTAATTTGCCTTACGCAGAGTTCTCATACAACAAAAGTTACCAATCCACACTACAAAAAAAAGACACATCCGTGACATTTTGGGCCGAACGAATTTTTTTCCTGTCATACATATGACACTTCTATGACGATAATTGTGATAAAACCCGGTATCATCATAGATGTGGCGGGCTCCTACTTCTATGACAAAAAATCATGACAGAAAATGGGCTTTTCGTCCTAGACGGGCTGGAGACGCAGCTGCATGACATTCTTTGGGCCGTCCATGACGGAAAAAACCGTGGTAGAAGCGAGGGGAGGAAAATTTTGGGGAGTTGCGGTTACGGTGGGAGGTCGGGGGCGAAGCGATGCGCGTTTCTCGTTACACGCACGCTGCGTGTGTGTGAGGTGTTGGCTCTAATCGAACCCGAGCGAGGCGTTGGGCTCTAATCGAACCCGCGCGATTGCTGCGAGGCTACGCGTTATCGAACCCGAGCGATCGATCGATGGCGATTAATCGAACCCGATCGGCGATTCCTTCACTCTGCTGCTAATCAAGCGGATCGATGCTGCCTCTGGGATGAGCAAATGGCGTTGGGGGGGTTCGGATGAGCAGTGGAGGTGGCGTTGCCTCGGATGAACAGGACCCGTGGTGTGGTAGAGGGCTGGATGAATCAGAGACGATGGAGGGTGGCCGTGGAGGGTGGTTGAACAGGACCCGTGGTGTGGAGGGCTAGATGAGCGATGAGACGGTGGAGGGGTGCCCGTGGAGGGTGGTTGAACAGAGCCGGTGGAGTAAGCGCCGCGGTGGAGGCTGGATGAGCAGGAGCCGTGGAGGCTGGAGGAGGTCGACGGTAGCCCGTGGAGGCCGGAGGAGGTCGACGGTGGAGATGAACAGTATCCGTGGAGTCCCGTTTTGCGGTACGCCACACCCTCCCGGCGAACGGGACCCCGTTTGACCGTAGGAGGTCCGTTTAAATCCGTTTTGCGGTATGCCACACCCCTCCCGATGAATAGGACCCCGTTTCGACCGTAGGAGGTCCGTTTCATCCGTTTTGCGGTACGCCACACCCCTCCCGATCAATAGGACCCCCGTTTCGACCATAGGAGGTCCGTTTCCTCCGTTTTGCGGTATGCCACACCCCTCCCGATCAACAGGACCCCGTTCCGAACGTAGGAGGTCCGTTTCCTCCATTGTGCGGTATGCCAGGCTTCGTTTCCATCGCATGTTCCGTCCAAGCCGGTTGGCTCCCACGCGTTCCGTTGCCTCTCGATGAACATGACGCATTCCGTTGCCTCCCGATAAACACGATGCATTCCGTTGCCTCCCCATGAACACGACGCATTCCGTTGCCTCCCGATGAACACGACGCATTCCGTTGCCTCCCCATGAACACGACTGAGGGAGTCCTGGATTAGGGGGTGTCTGGATGGCGGGACTATGACCTTTGGCCGGACTCTTGGACTATGAAGATACAAGATTGAAGACTTCGTCCTGTGTTCGGATGGGACTTTTCTTGGCGTGGAAGGCAAGCTTGGCGATACGGATATGTAGATCTCCTTCCATTGTAACCGACTCTGTGTAACCCTAACCTCTCCGGTGTCTATATAAACCGGAGGGTTTTAGTCCGTGGGGCTAACAACAATAATACCATAGGCTAGCTTCTAGGGTTTAGCCTCTACGATCTCGTGGTAGATCTACTCTTGTACTACCCATATCATCAATATTAATCAAGCGGGAGTAGGGTTTTACCTCCATTGAGAGGGCCCGAACCTGGGTAAAAACATCGTGTCCCTTGTCTCCTGTTACCATCCGCCTAGACGCACAGTTCGGGACCCCCTACCCGAGATCCGCCGGTTTTGACACCGACATTGGTGCTTTCATTGAGAGTTCCTTTGTGTCGTCACTTTTAGGCCCGATGGCTCCTTCGATCATCAACAACGACGCGGTCCAGGGTGAGACTTTTCTCCCCGGACAGATCTTCGTATTCCGCGGCTTTGCACTGCGGGCCAATTCACTTGGCCATCTGGAGCAGATTGAAAGCTACGCCCCTGGCCATCAGGTCAGATTTGGAAGTTTGAACTACACGGCCGACGTCCGCGGAGACTCGGTCTTTGACGGGTTCGAGCCACAGCCAAGCGCGCCGCACTGTTATGATGGGCACGATCTAGCTCTGCCGCCGAACAGTGTCCTGGAGGCCGCACCAGTGTCCGCTCCGACCCTTAGCTCGGAGCCGACTGCGCCAATCGAGGATGGGTGGCTGGACACCACCTCGGGGGCTGCAATCTCTACGCGTCGAGGCGAACACCATACCCGTCCTTTAACGCCTTCGTGACTCAAGGTGCGGACTCCTTTCCGGATTCGAACCTTCGCGCCCGCCAATCGAATCCGATTGGGCGCCGATCATGGGGTTCACCGCCGCAGACATCTTTCAGCACTCGCCCTTTGGCGACATTCTGAATTCACTAAAGTCTCTCTCTTTATCAGGAGAGCCCTGGCCCGACTATGGTCGGCAAGGTTGGGATGCGGACGACGAAGAAAATCAAAGCCCACCCACCACCCACTTCATAGCCACTGTCGATGATTTAACCGACATGCTCGACTTCGACTCCGAAGACATCGACGGTATGGACGACGATGCAGGAGACGAACAAGAACCAGCGCCTACAAGGCACTGGAAGGCCACCTCGTCATATGACATATACATGGTGGACACCCCAAAAGAAGGGAATGGCGACGGAACAACGGAGGATGACCCCTCCAAGAAACAGCCTAAGCGTCGGCGTCAGCGGCGCTGCTCTAAATCCCGCCACAGCAAAAACGGCGATTCCGGCACCAGAGACAATAACACCCGGACAAAGGCGAAGACAACCCCTCCAAAGAGGATTCAGCACAGAGGATGAAGAAGCCAGCCCTCATGAGAGAGCGGCGGAGCAGAGGTAGAGGACGATAATTACATGCCTCCTCCGAAGATGAGGCAAGCCTCGACGACGATTTAATTTGTCGTGCTGAGGATCCCGTCGAACAAGAGCGTTTCAAACACAGGCTCATGGCCACGGCGAGCAGCCTCAAGAAAAAACGGCAACAGCTTAGAGCTGACCAAGACTTGCTAGCCGACAGATGGACTGATGTCCTTGTGGCCGAAGAGTACGAATTCGAACGCCCCTCCAAGAGCTACCCAAAACGCAGGCCGCTACCTCGATTAGAGGAGGAAGCACCTAGACCTACATCACCAGCACATGATACGGCCGACCGGCCACCTCGTGGCCGCGACAGAGAGGCCTCTCGGCCCTCCACTCAAGCCGCACCCCGGCGCCGCTCAAAGAATACCAAGGCACGGGGAACTGCGAGTTATATTGGAGGACAGGGCAAGGCACACAAGATCGATCTACGGACCGCGTGGGCGCCCCACGACACGTGACTGTAACCGTCATGCCGAATATAGTAAATCCGACTGGGCCGAACACAGCAGACAAAGCTCATTCGAGCTACGTCGTGATATAGCCCAATACAGAGGCGCCGCACACCCACTATGCTTCACAGATGAAGTAATGGATCATCAAATACCCGAGGGTTTCAAACCCGTAAACATCGAATCATACGATGGCACAACAGACCCCGCGGTATGGATCAAGGACTATCTCCTTCATATCCACATGGCCCGCGGTGATGATCTACACGCCATCAAATACCTGAAGGAAATATGCCCTAGAGGCAATAATAAAAGTTATTATTTATTTCCTTATATCATGATAAATGTTCATTATTCATGCTAGAATTGTATTAACCGGAAACATAATACATGTGTGAATATATAGACAAACAGTATGTCACTAGTATGCCTCTACTTGACTAGCTTGTTAATCAAAGATGGTTATGTTTCCTAACCATGAACAAGGAGTTGTTATTTGATTAACAAGGTCACATCATTAGTTGAATGATCTGATTGACATGACCCATTCCGTTAGCTTAACAGTTGATCGTTTAGTATGTTAATGCTTTCTTCATGACCCATACATGTTCCTATAACTATGAGATTATGCAACTCCCGTTTACCGGAGGAACACTTTTGGTACTACCAAACGTCTGGCAACTGGGTGATTATAAAGGAGTACTACAGGTGTCTCCAAAGGTACTTGTTGGGTTGGCGTATTTCGAGATTAGGTTTTGTCCTCCGATTGTCGGAGAGGTATCTCGTGCCTTCTCGGTAATGCACATCACTTAAGCCTTGCAAGCATTACAACTAATGAGTTAGTTGTGAGATGATGTATTACGGAACGAGTAAAGAGACTTACCGTAACGAGATTGAACTAGGTATTGGATACCGACGATCGAATCTCGGGTAAGTAACATACCGATGACAAAGGGAACAACGATGTCGTTATGCGGTTTGACCGATAAAGATCTTCGTAGAATATGTAGGAACCAATATGGGCATCCAGGTTCCGCTATTGGTTATTGGCGAGAATGGTTCTAGGTCATGTCTACATAGTTCTCGAACCCGTAGGGTCCATACGCTTAACGCTTCGATGCGAGTTCATAATGAGTTTATAAGTATTGATGCACGAAGGTTGTTCGAGTCCGGATGTGATCACGGACATGACGAGGAGTCTCGAAATGGTCGAGACATAAAGATTGATATATTGGAAGCCTACATTCGGACATCGGAAGTGTTCGGGTGAAATCGGGATTTTACCGAGTACCGGAGGTTACGGAAGCCCTGGAAGTCTATGGGCCTTAATGGGCCATGGGAGAAGAGGAAGGGCAGGCCAAGGTGGGCTGCGCGCCCCCTCCCCTCTAGTCCGAATAGGACAAGGAAGGGGGGCGCGCCTTCCTCTTCCCTCCTCCAATCCTAGTCCAACTAGGAGAGGGGGGAGTCCTACTCCGGTGGGAGTAGGACTCCTCCTTGGCGCCGCCCCTAGGGCCGCCACCTCCCCTTGGCTCCTTTATATCACGAGGCAGGGGCACCCCAAGACACACAAGTTGATCTACGGATCTTGCCTTAGCTGCAAAGCGGTGCCCCTTCCACCATATTCCACTTCGGTCATATCGTCATGAGCTTAGGAGAAGCCCCTGCGTCGGAGAAGTCATATCGTCATGAGCTTAGGCGAAGCCCTGCGTCGGTGGAGCATCAACATCGCTGCCACGCCGTCGTCTTGTGGAACTCATCCCGACACTTTGCTGGATCGGAGTCCGGGATCGTCATCGAGCTGAGCGTGTGCAGAACTTCGGAGGTGCCGTGACGTTCGGTGCTTAGATCGGTCGGATCGTGGAGGCGCACGACTACATCAACCGCGTTGTTATAACGCTTCGCTTTCGGTCTCACGAGGGTGCGTGGACGGACTCTCTCCTCTCGTTGCTATGCCATCACCATGGTCTTGCGTGATCGTAGGAAAATTTTTGAAATTACTCGTTTCCCCAACAATACCTCCCACTCAAGCTTAAAGGACCAGCTCGGCATTGGCTTAACAGCTTGCCGGCCAGAATCAATTGGTTGTTGGGAGGACTGGAAGCCGCATTCTCGACAACTTCCGGGGCACCTATGTGCGACCACCGACGCCGATGACCTAAGCCACATAATCCAGCAGCCAGAGGAATCAGCCAGGCAATTCTGGACACGGTTCCTAACCAAGAAAAATCAAATAGTCGACTGTCCGGACGCAGAGGCCCTTGCAGCCTTGAAGCATAACATCCGCGACGAGTGGCTCGCCCGACACCTAGGACAGGAAAAGCCGAAATCCATGGCAGCCCTCACGACACTCATGACCCGCTTTTGCGCGGGAGAAGACAACTGGCTAGCTCATAGTAATAACATGACCAAGATCCCTGGTAATTTGGATACCAAGGATAGCATGGGCAGGTCGCGTCGCAACAAGCAAAAGCGTCGCATTAACGGCGACAATGCTGAGGATATGGCAGTTAATGCCAGATTCAGAGGCTCTAAACCCGGTCAGCGGAAAAAGCCATTCAAAAGAAATACTCCGGCCCCGCCCAATTTGGACCGAATACTCGATCGCTCGTGCGGATACACGGCACCCCAAAAACCAGCCAATCACACCAACAGGATTGTTGGGTGTTCAAGCAGCAGAGCAAGTTAAGCGCCGAAAACAATGACAAGGGGCTGCATAGCGATGACGAGGAGGAGCCCCGCCACCGAACAATAGGGGACGAAGGTTTCCCCCACAAATGCAGACGATGAACATGCTATACGCAACCCACATACCCAAAAGGGAGCGGAAGCGTGCACTCAGGGACGTATATGCGTTGGAGCCAGTCGCCCCAAAGTTCAACCCATGGTCCTCCTGCCTGATCACTTTGATCGAAGGGACCACCCCACTAGCATCCTGTAACATCCCAAATTTCCCATTTGGAATGTTTTACAATTATAGCTAAGCATCTATGCATATTGTTTGAATTGAGTGACATTTGAAGTATTTTAGAGGCTTTTGAGTTTGTTGGAATTTGAATTCAAATTGGCAGTTGAAATTTATTTCAAAACAATGCCTGACAAATACTTGAGAAAAAGTATGAGAGGAGTAAACATGACACTCCAAAAATGTCAGATGAAATTTTTTGCCAAAAAGTTTGAATTCAAATTTGATTTTAATTGGGATTTCTAGAAAATGTTTTTTTAAAGTTTGAGTTTTGCCCTTGGAGAAACCAGCGGCTGGCCGGGATGCATGGAGAAGCGCCATGATATCTTGCGGAAAGCTTCACCCAGCCACGAAGAGACGGATGGATACCCCATTGACCGGAAGCTTACCTGTGCAGCCGCAAGCCATTATGGGCTCTGGCTTGGTCGACCCTAGGCGTGACTCTGGCCGGACGGTGCTACGAGATGTAGAAGAACGGTAGGATTGGATGGGCACCGCGATGGCCTGGAGGAACTCTTCGGAAGACCTGTTTTGTTCGTCCGTCTTCAAACACCAGGAAGTGCGAAGACTTAAAGGAGGAACGATTCATGGGTAAAGTCACGCAAACCTCTGCAGAGTGAAGATCTAATCAGTTAGCCGTGTCCCCGGTTACGGACAATTTGAGCCTCTGGAACTTGGAGTATTTCGGATATCTCAACACCGAACTTAATAAATTAATTGAGGGGGTTATTTAATAATTGGGAATGAGACATTGGTGAAGGAAATATGCCCTAGAGGCAATAATAATGTTATTATTTATTTCCTTATATCATGATAAATGTTTATTATTCATGCTAGAATTGTATTAACCGGAAACATAATACATGTGTGAATACATAAACCTACAGAGTGTCACTAGTATGCCTCTACTTGACTAGCTCGTTAATCAAAGATGGTTATGTTTCCTAACCATGAACAAGGAGTTGTTATTTGATTAACGGGATCACATCATTGGTTGAATGATCTGATTGACATGACCCATTCCATTAGCATAGCTTTTGATCGTATAGTTTGTTGCTAGTGCTTTTCTTCATGACTTATACATGTTCCTATGACTATGAGATTATGCAACTCCCGTTTGCCCGAGGAACACTTTGGGTGCTACCAAACGTCACAACGAATCGGGTGATTATAAAGGTACATTACAGGTGTCTCGAAGGTACATGTTGGGTTGGCATATTTGAGATTAGGATTTGTCACTCCGATTGTCGGAGAGGTATCTCTGGGCCCTCTCGGTAATGCACATCACATAAGCCTTGCAAGCATTGCAACTAAATGTGTTAGTTGTGAGATGATGTATTACGGAACGAGAAAAGAGACTTGCCAATGCGAGATTGAACTAGGTATTGGATACCGACGATCGAATCTCGGGCAAGTAACATACCGATGACAAAGGAACAACGTATGTTGTTATGCGGTCGACCGATAAAGATCTTCGTAGAATATGTAGGAACCAATATGGGCATCCAGGTCCCGCTATTGGTTATTGACCGAGAGGTGTCTCGGTCATGTCTACATAGTTCTCGAACCCGTAGGGTCCGCACGCAACAACGTTCGATGACGGTTATTATGAGTTTATATGATATTGATGTACGAAGGTTGTTCGAGTCCCGGATGAGATCACGGACATGACGAGGAGTCTCGAAATGGTCGAGACATAAAGATTGATATATTGGAAGCCTATGTTTGACTCGGAATCACTCCGGGTGAAATTGGGAATTTTACCGAGTACCGGGGTTACCGGAACCTCCCGGGGTCAATGGGCCTTGATGGGCCTTAGTGGGAAAGAGAAAGGGGCCATATTGCTGGCGCAGCCTTCCCCCTTCCCTAGTCCTATTAGGATTAGGAGAAGGGGTGGCGCCTCTCTCCCTTTCCCTTGGTCAAACCCTAGTTGGACTAGGATTTGGGGGAATCCTACTCCTAGTAGGAGTAGGACACCTGGCGGCGCCTCCCTCTGGCCGGCCAGCCCCTCCCTTCCCTCCTTTATATCTAGGGCGGGGGCACCCCATGACACACAAGTTGATCATTGAGATCGTTCCTTAGCCGTGTGCGGTGCCCCTTCCACCAAACTACACCTCGAATATACCGTTGCGGAGCTTAGGCGAAGCCTCGCGCCGGTGGAACATCATCATCGCCACCACGCCGCCGCGGTCGTCTTGTGAAACTCTCCTCAACACTCGGCTGGATCGGAGTTCGAGGGACGCCATCGAGCTGAACGTGTGCAGAACTCGGAGGTGCCGTGACGCTCGGTACTTGGATCGGTTGGATCGGGAAGAAGTACGACTACTTCCTCTACGTTGCGTCAACGCTTCCGTTGCTGGTCTACAAGGGTATGTAGACAACACTCTCATCTCGTTGCTATGCATCACCATGGTCTTGCGTGATCGTAGGAAAATTTTTGAAATTACTACGTTCCCCAACGGTGGCATCCGAGCCTGGTTTTATGCGTTGATGTCATGTGCACGAGTAGAACACAAGTGAGTTGTGGACGATACAAGTCATACCGCCTACCAGCATGTCATACTTTGGTTCAGCGGTATTGTGAGATGAAGCGGCCGGACCGACATTACGCAGACGCTTACGCGAGACTGGTTTCACCGCCGTGAGCACTCGTTGCTTAAAGGTGACCGGCGGTGTCTGTCTCTCTCACTTTAGTTGAACCGAAAAGGCTACGCCCGTCCTTGAGAAGGTTAAACGGAGTCTATTTGTGAAGTATCGTTGTGGTTTTGATGCGAGGTAAGAACGGTTCTTGCTCAGCCCGTAGCAGCCACGTAAAATTTGCAACAACAAAGTAGAGGACGCCTAACTTGTTTTTGCAGGGCATGTTGTGATGTGATATGGTCAAGACGTGATGCTATATTTCATTGTATGAGATGATCATGTTTTGTAACCGAAGTTATCGGCAATGGCAGGAGCCATATGGTTGTCGCCTTATTGTATGAAATGCAAACACCATGTAATTGCTTTACTTTATCACTAAGCGTAGCGATAGTCGAGAAGCAATAGTTGGCGAGACGACAACGATGCTACGATGGAGATCAAGGTGTCGCGCGGTGACGATGGTGATCATGACGGTGCTTCGAGATGGAGATCACAAGCACAAGATGATGATGGCCATATCATATCACTTATATTGATTGCATGTGATGTTAATCCTTTATGCATCTTATTTTGCTTTGATTGACGGTAGCATTATAAGATGATCCCTTACTAAATTATCAAGAAGTGTTCTCCTGAGTATGCACCGCTGCGAAAGTTCTTCGTGCTGAGACACCACGTGATGATCGGTGTGATAGGCTCTACGCTCAAATACAACGGTGCAAAACAGTTGCACACGCAGAATACTCAAAGTTATACTTGACGAGCTATGCATATAAGATATGACCTCGGAACACGGAGACCGAAAGGTCGAGCGTGAATCATATAGTAGATATGATCAACATATTGATGTTCACCATTGAAACTACTCCATCACACGTGATGATCGGTCATGGTGTAGTTGATATGGATCACATAATCACTTAGAGAATTGGAGGATATTTTCTAAGTGGGAGTTCTTAAGTAATATGATTAATTGAACTTTAATTTATCATGAACTTAGTCCTGGTAGTATTTTGCAAATTATGTTGTAGATCAATAGCTCGCGTTGTTGCTTCCTATGTTTTCATATGTGTTCCTAGAGAAAATTGTATTGAAAGATGTTAGTAGCAAAGATGCGGATTGGATCCGTGATCTGAGGTTTATCCTCATTGCTGCGCAGAAGAATTATGTCCTTAATGCACCGCTAGGTGACGGACCTATTGCAGGAGCAGATGCGAGGCGTTATGAACGTTTGGCTAGCTCAATATGAGCGAATCTGAGGCGTTATGAGCGTTTGGCCAGCTCAATATGATGACTACTTGATAGTTTAGTGCACCATGCTTAACGGCTTAGAATCGGGACTTCAAAGACGTTTTGAACGTCATGGACCATATGAGATGTTCCAGAGTTGAAGTTAATATTTCAAGCAAATACCGAGTTGAGAGATATGAAGTCTCCAACAAGTTCTATAGCTAAAAGATGGAGGAGAATCGCTCAACTAGTGAGCATGTGCTCAGATTGTCTGAGTACTTCAATCGCTTGAATCAAGTGGGAGTTAATCTTCCAGATAAGATAGTGATTGACAGAATTCTCTAGTCACCATCACTAAGTTAGTAGAACTTCGTGATGAACTATAGTATGCAAGGGATGACGAAAAAGATTCTCGAGCTCTTCGCGATGCTAAAATCGGCGAAGGTAGAAATCA
Organism: Aegilops longissima; assembly: GCA_021605205.1. Taxonomy (NCBI): domain Eukaryota; kingdom Viridiplantae; phylum Streptophyta; class Magnoliopsida; order Poales; family Poaceae; genus Aegilops; species Aegilops longissima. The sequence continues at coordinate 565,643,875 of CM038677.1, forward strand.
AGAAAAACATCAAGTGTTGATGGTTGACAAGACCACTAGTCTCAAGGAAAATGGCAAAGGGAAGAAAGGGAACTTCAAGTAGAAAGACAAGTAAGTTGTCACTCCTGCAAAGAAGCCCAAAGCTGGACCAAAGCCTGAAACTAAGTGCTTACACTGCAAAAGAAATGGTCCACCGAAGCGGAAATACCCTGAATATTTGGTGGATAAGAAGGATGGCAAAGTGAACAAAAGTATATTTGATATACAGGTTATTGATGTGTGCTTTACTAGTGTTTATAGTAGCCCTGAGTATTTGATACTTGTTCGGTTGCTAAGATTAGTAACTCAAACAGGAGTTACGAATAAACAGAGACTAGTTGAAGGGAAGTGACGATGAGTGTTGGAAGTAGTTCCAAGATTGATATGATCATCATCGCACACTCCCTATACTTTCGGGATTAGTGTGGAACCTAAATAAGTGTTATTTGGTGTTGAGCATAAATATGATTTGATCATGTTTATTGCAATCTGGTTATTCATTTAAGTAAGAGAATAAATTGTTGTTCTGCTTACATGAATAAAACCTTATATGGTTACACACCCAATGAAAATGGTTCATTGGATCTCGATCATAGTGATACACATATTCATAATATTGAAACCAAAAGATGCAAAGTTAATAATGATAGTGCAACTTATTTGTGGCATTGCCGCTTAGGTCATATTGGTGTAAAGCGCATGAAGAAAACTCCATCTCGATGGACTTTTGGAATCACTTGATTATGAATCATTTGATGCTTGCGAACCGTGCCTTTTGGGCAAGATGACTAAAACTCCGTTCTCGGAACAATGGAACAAGCTACCGACTTATTGGAAATAATACATACCGATGTATGCGATCCAATGAATGTTGATGCTCGTGGCAAGTATCGTTATTTTCTAACCTTCACAAGATGATTTGAGTAGATATGGGTATATCTACTTGATGAAACATAAGTCTGAAATAGTTGAAAGGTTCAAAGAATTTCAGAGTGAAGTGGAAAATCATCGCAACAAGAAAATAAAGTTTCTGCGATCTGATCGTGGAGATGAATATTTGAGTTACGAGTTTGGTCTTCAATGAAAACAATGTGGAATAGTTTCACAGCTCACGCCACCGGAACACCACAACATTATGGTGTGTCCGAACGTCAGAATCGTACTTTATTTTGATATGGTGCGATCTATGATGTATCTTACCGATTTACCACTATCGTTTTGGGGTTATGCATTAGAGACAGCTGCATTCACGTTTAATAGGGCACCATCTAAATCCGTTGAGATGACACCGTATGAACTATGGTTTAGCGATAAACCTAAGCTGTCGTTTCTTAAAGTTTGAGTTGTGATGCTTATGTGAAAAGTTTTCACCGATAAGCTCGAACCCAAATCGGAGAAGTGCGTCTTCATAGAATACCCAAAAGAAACTGTTGGGTACACCTTCTATCACAGATCTAAAGGCAAAACATTCGTTGCTAAAATGGATCCTTTCTAGAGAAGGAGTTTCTCTCGAAAGAAGTGAGTGGGAGGAAAGTAGAACTTGATGAGGTAATTGTACCTTCTCCCTTATTGGAAAGTAGTTCATCACAGAATCAGTTCGGTGATTCCTACACCAATTAGTGAGGAAGTTAATGATGATGATCATGAAACTTCAGATCAAGTTACTACCAAACCTCGTGGGTCTTCCAGTAAGATCCGCACCGATGTGGTGCGGTAATCATATTCGGAAGTCATGTTACTAGAACATGATGAACCTACGAACTATGAGGAAGCGATGATGAGCCCAGATTCATGAAATGGCTTGAGACCATGAAATCTGAGATAGGATCCATGTATGAGAACAAAGTATGGACTTTGATTGACTTGCTCGATGATCGCAAGCCATGTAGATAAATGGATCTTCAAGAGGAAGACAGATGTTGATAGTAGTGTTACTATCTACAAAGCTCGACTTGTGCAAAAAGGTTTTGACAAGTTCAAGGTGTTGACTACAATGAGATTTTCTCAACTATAGCGATGCTTAAAGTCTGTCCGAATCATGTTAGCAATTGCCACATTTTATGAAATCTGGCAAATGGATGTCAAAACTACATTCTTTAATGGATTTATTAAAGAAGAGTTGTATATGATGCAACCAGAAGGTTTTGTCAATCCTAAAGGAGCTAACAAAATGTGCAAGCTCCAATGATCCATCTATGGACTGGTGCAAGCATCTCGAGTTGGAATATATGCTTGATGATTTGATCAAAGCATATGGTTTTTCTGAGACTTTGGAGAAGCCTGTATTTACAAGAAAGTGAGTGGGAGCACTACAACATTTCGATAAATATATGTGAATGACATATTGTTGATCGAAATAATGTAGAATTATTCGCAAAGCATAAAGGAGTATTTGAAAGGAGTTTTTCAAAGAAAGACCTCGGTGAAGCTGCTTACATATTGAGCATCAAGATCTATAGAGATAGATCAAGACGCTTGATAAGTTTTTCAATGAATACATACCTTGACAAGATTTTGAAGTAGTTCAAAATGGAACAGTCAAAGAAAGAGTTCTTGCCTGTGTTACAAGGTGTGAGATTGAGTAAGACTCAAAACCCGACCACGGCAGAAGATAGAAAGAGAATGAAAGTCATTCCCTATGCATCAGCCATAGGTTCTATAAAGTATGTCATGTTGTGTACGGATCTATTGCATACCCTACCACTAAGATTGGCAAGGAGTGCAATAGAGATCTAGGAGTAGATCAATGGACAGCGGTCAAAATTATCCTTAGTAGAATAAGGATATATTTCTCGATTATGGAAGTGAAAAAAAGGTTAAATCGTAAAAGGTTACGCCGATGCAAGTTTTAACACTAATCTAGATGACTCGAGTCTCAATCTGGATACATATTGAAAGTGGGAGCAATTAGCTAGAGTAGCTCCGTGCGAGCATTGTAGACATAGAAATTTGCAAAATACTTACGGCTCTGAATGTGACAGACCCGCTGACTAAAATTATCTCACAAGCAAAACATGATCACACCTTAGTACTCTTTGGGTGTTAATCACATAGCGATGTGAACTAGATTATCGACTCTAGTAAACCCTTTGGGTGTTGGTCACATGTCGATGTGAACTATGGGTGTTAACCACATAGAGATGTGAACTATTGATGTTAAATCACATGGCGATGTGAACTAGATTATTGACTCTAGTGCAAGTGGGAGACTAAAGGAAATATGCCCTAGAGGCAATAATAATGTTATTATTTATTTCCTTATATCATGATAAATGTTTATTATTCATGCTAGAATTGTATTAACCGGAAACATAATACATGTGTGAATACATAAACCTACTGAGTGTCACTAGTATGCCTCTACTTGACTAGCTCGTTAATCAAAGATGGTTATGTTTCCTAACCATGAACAAGGAGTTGTTATTTGATTAACGGGATCACATCATTGGTTGAATGATCTGATTGACATGACCCATTCCATTAGCATAGCACCTGATCGTATAGTTTGTTGCTAGTGCTTTTCTTCATGACTTATACATGTTCCTATGACTATGAGATTATGCAACTCCCGTTTGCCGAGGAACACTTTGGGTGCTACCAAACGTCACAACGTAATCGGGTGATTATAAAGGTACATTACAGGTGTCTCGAAGGTACATGTTGGGTTGGCATATTTGAGATTAGGATTTGTCACTCCGATTGTCGGAGAGGTATCTCTGGGCCCTCTCGGTAATGCACATCACATAAGCCTTGCAAGCATTGCAACTAAATGTGTTAGTTGTGAGATGATGTATTACGGAACGAGAAAAGAGACTTGCCAAGATGTGAGATTGAACTAGGTATTGGATACCGACGATCGAATCTCGGGCAAGTAACATACCGATGACAAAGGGAACAACGATGTTGTTATGCGGTCCGACCGATAAAGATCTTCGTAGAATATGTAGGAACCAATATGGGCATCCAGGTCCCGCTATTGGTTATTGACCGAGAGGTGTCTCGGTCATGTCTACATAGTTCTCGAACCCGTAGGGTCCGCACGCTTAACGCTTCGATGGCGGTTATTATGAGTTTATATGATATTGATGTACCGAAGGTTGTTCGAGTCCCGGATGAGATCACGGACATGACGAGGAGTCTCGAAATGGTCGAGACATAAAGATTGATATATTGGAAGCCTATGTTTGACTCGGAATCACTCCGGGTGAAATTGGGAATTTTACCGAGTACCGGGGTTACTGGAACCTCCGGGGGTCAATGGGCCTTGATGGGCCTTAGTGGGAAAGAGAAAAGGGGCCATATTGCTGGCGCAGCCTTCCCCCTTCCCTAGTCCTATTAGGATTAGGAGAAGGGGTGGCGCCTCTCTCCCTTTCCCTTGGTCAAACCCTAGTTGGACTAGGATTTGGGGGAATCCTACTCCTAGTAGGAGTAGGACACCCCGGCGCGCCCCTCCTGGCGGACAGCCCTCCCTTCCCTCCTTTATATCAGAGGGGGGCACCCATGACACACAAGTTGATCATTGAGATCGTTCCTTAGCCGTGTGCGGTGCCCCCTTCCACCAAACTACACCTCGAATATACCGTTGCGGAGCTTAGGCGAAGCCCTGCGCCGGTGGAACATCATCATCGTCACCACGCCGTCAGGTCGTGAAACTCTCCTCAACACTCGGCTGGATCGGAGTTCGAGGGACGCCATCGAGCTGAACGTGTGCAGAACTCGGAGGTGCCGACGCTCGGTACTTGGATCGGTTGGATCGGGAAGAAGTACGACTACTTCCTCTACGTTGCGTCAACGCTTCCGTTGCTGGTCTACAAGGGTATGTAGACAACACTCTCATCTCGTTGCTATGCATCACCATGGTCTTGCGTGATCGTAGGAAAATTTTTGAAATTACTACGTTCCCCAACAATTGGTTGGCGGAACCATCTCAATAACTACCAACATTTTGTAGTATTTGCAAACAAGTCCTTGTTGTAGGGAAAAGCGGCTTTTTCAAAAAACAATGAAACTTAGAGCCCCACAGACCAAATTGCATATAGTGTTAGTAATTTTTATAGTTGTTCTCTCTTTGACTTGCCAAAGATATTCAAAATGTTGACCTACACGGCTGCAACGCCTTATGTTGCAAGAGGAGTTTTCCGATCGGGAGCGAGGCTACGATCCACGCTTGGCGATTGCCCTATGGAGTCGGATGGACTCGCTATTCGCCTCACGCCCACAGCTTTATTTAGTTTATTTTCATGAGTTGGCCTTCGGCCGAATTTATTCTATTGTAATAAAGACTCGATATGAGAATCGTGTAATAAATTCAGGTGTGATTGAACTTTGAATCTTTTCATCAATGTACTGTGTGTGCCAGCATGATCTTGGGATGGTACAGCTACACAGAGACTTGACCGTTTTCGGGTCGGGTCGCTACAGAGATGGTATTCAGAGCACACGCTGACCGTAGGACGTAACCCCTAGGATCGGAAAGCCATAGGAAGAGACTATTTATTTTATGTCCTTATCATTCCGTAATTCTCCCTGTTCATTTCTCGACTTCTCTCCGATTTTCAACATTCTAGATGGTCACGAAGTTTACCCAGTTCGCTACCGGAGTTTTGCCACCAGATGAGACGATGCCTCTCGGCAAAAAGCTGGTTCAGATCGTGAAGAAGCTGAAGATTGCTCTGCCCTCAATCACCGGAAGCCTACCAATGCACTTCCGACGGATACCGCCACAGGATTAAGGTGCACATTCAGGAGGACCTTCGGAGGACATTGAGCCCATTGACTTTGAGTTTACCGATTTCAATTGGATCCTCGGAAGAGACATGGCGATTTATCGTGCACTTGGACATCTCCGAGAAGAGTACAGGCTGAGCTCGACCCATCGACTCGCCATGATTTCTCGCAGAGCTAGGAATGGAGATATCATCCGCATCAGAGGACGACTCCATTCTCTCATATGTCCAAGACTTGGAGAGTCTCCTCAGAAATGGGAAATCCGGACTCGCCAGAACTCAAGGTACACAGGAGGCTGTTGTTCCGTGAACTGAACCGGAGGAGAAAGCACACGCGACTTCCTTGACCATGAAGAAGAAATCAAGGATTTCATGGAGAGAGTCGACAAGTGAAGATGGATGTTGCCGCATTAGAGGAGAAGATGGACCTGGAGAAGACCTTTTTCCGAGTGGAGATGATGGACCCTCGTGAGCAATGACCAGGATTATGAAGAGAGCTCCACCAAGAAAGCCAAGAAGAGGAGGCGCCGCAGACTGAGGACGCCGCGACCGGAGGACGCCGCACTGAGGACGCAAGGATAATTGATGAAGACATTTAGTCGACCGCCATGTTATTTTATTTTTCCGTCGATCAGTTAGGCCGTTATTTTCGATTAGTCGTGAAAAAAATTGTAATCCGAGATTGAACCATGTTTGAGTTGATTGAATAAATGATTGGTGTGATAATGATTGTGCATTCATATGGGTAGTGATATTTTCTCATTAGACCCTTGTTCTTTTCTAATTTTCTCATCCACTCCAAAACACCAGATGCCTCCGAGACGTGACCCCGGTTTCAACTTTCCGCCGGAGCTCACCCAGCTGATCCAGCAGCAGAATGCCCTTATGCGGATGCTCATCCGAACTGAACAACAACAACAACAATCCATCGCCACCACCCCCGCTGACAACTTGACCCGCTTCCTAAGGCTGAATCCGCCGTTGTTCTCTAGCAGCACCGAGCCGATTGTGGCCGGCGATTGACTCCGCAAGGTCGGAAGGAGTTAGCCACCGCTGGATGCACAGATGCAGAGAAGGTGCGCTTTTCGCACATCAACTTGATGGACCTGCAGCCTCTTGGTGGGAGAACTACACCGCCACTTATCCCATCGCCACCATCACGGGATCAGTTCCAGAGGCTTTCCGCACCGCCATGTATCACCGGAGCCATGAGTCGAAGAAGCGTGAGTTCCGCAACTTACACCAGGGGAACCGCATCGTGGGGCGACGTGGATGAGTTCAACAAGTTAGCTCGCTATGCCCCGGATGATGTGGCCACAGATGCCGCAAAGCAGGAAAAGTTTCTCGAGGGACTCAATGACGAGCTGGGAATGCAGCTAATGGTGGCTACCTTCAACAACTACCAGGAGCTGGTAGACAAGGCCACCATACTCGAAGGCAAGCAGCAGCAGATTGATAGCCGCAAGCGGAAGTATGGCCAGGGGAAGTACAACTCTGGAGCTCAGCAGAAGCCCCGTTATGCCCCATACTCGGGAGGGCATACCCATCACACCCATGGAGGACATAATCATGGAGGACATAACCATGGAGGAAATGGGAACAACCGCAACCACGACAACAAGTCAGGCAATGGAAACGGCAATGGCAACCAGCATCGTCCTACCCCGGCTCAGAAGGATCTGAGTCACATCACCTGTTTCAAGTGCCAGAAAACAGGGCACTATGCCACCGACTGCCCGGAGGCCAAGCAGAGGAATGGAAACGGCAATGGAAGCTCAGCAAAGAAGCCCAACCCTTTTCCTCGTGCTCAGGTGAACCACATTGACGTGGAGGACGTCTATGATCAGCCAGACACTGTGGTTGGTAAGTTTTTATTAAATTCACGTCCAGTATTGGTACTCTTTGATTCTGGTGCAACACATTCATTTATATCAAGGGTAGTTGTGGAAAAGTACGGGTTGCCCACTAGAACCCTTAGATGCCCTCTTCACGCCGGGCCCAGAGGAGGAGAAATGGTGGCGTGCTTAGGCTGTCATGCAACCCTTAACATCGAAACCATAAATTTCCGCAGACCTCATAGTATTGGAAACCTGGACCTTGGATGTAATCCTAGGCATGGATTGGTTGACGAAGTTTGAAGGAAACATAGACTGTGCCCGCAAGACGATTCTTCTCACCACTCCGGAGCAAAAGAGGATCAAGTATGTATCCAGACGTATCCCGATGAAGAATCAGGTGAATTCCCTCACGGGAGTTGTTCAGGAGGAAGTGCCAGTAGTGCAAGATTTTCCGATGTGTTTCCGGAGGAATTACCAGAATGCCACCGACAGAGACATTGAATTTCTGATTGAGTTATTGCCCGGCACAGCCCCAATATCCAAGAGACCCTATCGGATGCCCCCGAACGATTTGGAAGAGATCAAGAAGCAAATTAATGAGCTATTGGAGAAGGGATATATTCGGCCAAGCTCGTCACCTTGGGGAGCCCCAGTTCTTTTGGTAGAGAAGAAGGATGGAACCCTGAGAATGGTTGTGGACTATCGTTCGTTGAACGACGTGACCATCAAGAACAAGTACCCTCTGCCGATGATTAACGATCTATTCGATCAGCTAATTGGAGCCAAGGTATTCTCCAAGATCGATCTTCGATCAGGGTATCATCAGTTGAAGATCCGTGAAAAGGATATACCCAAAACAACATTTACCACCAGGTATGGTTTATATGAGTATACCATCATGTCATTCGGATTGACTAATGCCCCTGCATACTTCATGAATTTGATGAACAAGGTATTTATGGAATATCTGGACAAGTTTGTCGTGGTGTTCATCGATGATATACTGATTTTCTCCAAGAGCGAGGAAGAGCATAAGGAATATTTATGCCTAGTTCGAGAAACTCCGAGAACATCAGTTGTATGCCAAGTTCAGCAAATGTGAATTTTGGCTGAAGGAAGTCGGATTCCTGACATGTTATTTCAAGAGAAGGATTAGCAGTTGACCCCACCAAGGTTGTATCACCACCGATTGGGCCACCCACCTCACCAAGGAGATCCGCAGTTTTCTCGGACTCGCAGGATATTATCGGAGGTTTATTGAGAATTTCTCGAAGATTGCCAAGCCCATGACCGAGCTGTTGAAGAAGGACGCCAAGTACATTTGGACCAAGGATTGTGAAGCCGTTTCAGAATTGAAGAAACGCTTGGTTACAGCCCCAAAGATTGATTTTGCGGACATACACAAGGATTACCGGTATATTGTGACGCTTCTCGCCAAGGACTCGGAGGAGTACTCATGCAGGAAGGAAAAGTTGTAGCTTATACCTCCGCACAGCTACGACCTCACGAGATGAATTACGCCACACATGATTTGGAGTTAGCAGCCGAGTGCATGCACTCAAGACTGGAGGCATTTCCTTATCGGAAACAGTTGTGATGTTTACACGGATCATAAGAGCTTGAAGTATATTTTCACGCAGAAGAGTTGAACCTCGAGCAGAGGAGGTGGCTAGAGTTAATCAAGGACTATGACATGAGATTGCATTACCACCCGTGAAAGGCTAATGTTGTAGCAGATGCTTTGAGCCGTAAGAGTTATGTGAATACTCTCATAGCGGAGGATTACCCTGTGAGTTAGTCGATGACCTCGTAGATCTCCGATGGAGATAGTTCCGAGAGGATATGTTGCAGCTCGAAGTTCAGTCCACTTTGGCCGAAAGAATTCGTGAAGCCCGAAATCGGACAAGGAAATTGATGAGATAAAGAAAAGGATGAATGAAGGAAAAGCTAAAGGGTTTCGTAAGGATGAATACGGAGCTATATGGTTCGAGGATCGATTTATGTACCCAATGATCCCGAACTCAGGAAGCTAATTCTTCAGAGGCTCATGATTCACCGTACTCGATTCACCCCGGTAACACCAAGATGTATCTGGATTTGAAGGAAGGTTTCGTGGATGTATGAAGAAGGATATTGCTGAGTACGTAGCGATATGCGATGTTTGCCAACAGTAAAGGCGGAACATCGAAGCCAGCGGGGTTACTTCAACCTTTGCCGATTCGAGTGGAAATGGGAAAAACTTGGAATGGATTTTATCACAGGATTACCCAGACCCGCTCAGGTTATGATTCCATCTGGGTAGTGGTTGATCGATTGACCAAGGTAGCTCATTTCATTCCCGTGAAGACTACCTATACCAGCGCTAAGTTAGCCAAGATAGACATGACCAGGATCGTATGTCCGCATGGAGTTCCGAGGAGTATCGTGTCGATACCTCAAAGTTTTGGAATCGTTGCATGAAACTTTGGGTACGAGGCTGGAGTTCATCAGCTTTTCATCCGCAGATGATGGACAGACCGAGAGAGTCAACCAGATCCCGGAGGACATGTTGAGAGCTTGTGCGCTAGACTATGGGTCTAGCTGGGATGATAATTTGCCATACGCGGAGTTCTCGTACAATAACAGCTTATCGGACCCATCCAAGATGGCCCCTTCAAGCTCTATACGGAAGGAGGTGCGAACACCATTGTTGTGGGATGGTGTTGGAGATCAAAACTTTTCGGTCCCGATCTTATCAGAGATTCAAGAGAAAGTCAAGCTGATTCGAGATAGACTCAAGGTAGCTCGATCGAGGCGTAAGAGTTATGCCGACGAAGAACGCAAGGAATTAACTTACGGCGGGAGACCGCATATCTTCGTGTGTCCCACTTCGTGGAATCAAGAGGTTCGTGTTAAAGGAAAGTTAGCACCCGGTTCATTGGCCCTACAAAATCCTCGAATGTCGTGGAGAAGTTGCTTACAAGTTGGAATTGACGGAAGGATTGTCGGAGTTCATGATGTCTTCCATGTTTCTCGGTGAAGAAATGCCATGCCGAGATGGCCGATATTCCGTTGAGAGACACAAGTGCCCCTAGAGGCCATACAGCTCGACAAAGGATCTCGACTTATGAGGAGAAACCCGACGAATTCTCGAGACTATGACAGAGTCACCCGCAAACAAGATCATCAAGTTTTGCAAGGTTACGTGGAGTCATCATTCCGAGGAGGAAGCCACCGGGAGCGAGAAGAAGACCTCCGCCGAGACCACCCGCACCTATTTGTTAGTTAACCCGAATCTCGAGGGCGAGATTCATCTTAAAATGGTAGGTTTGTAACATCCCAAATTTCCCATTTGGAATGTTTTACAATTATAGCTAAGCATCTATGCATATTGTTTGAATTGAGTGACATTTGAAGTATTTCAGAGGCTTTTGAGTTTGGTGGAATTTGAATTCAAATTGGCAGTTGAAATTTATTTCAAAACAATGCCTGACAAATACTTGAGAAAAAGTATGAGAGGAGTAAACATGACACTCCAAAAATGTCAGATGAAAAATTTTGCCAAAATTTTTTAATTCAAATTTGATTTTAATTGGGATTTCTAGAAAATGTTTTTTTTTTAAGTTTGAGTTTTGCCCCTGGAGAAACCAGCGGCTGGCCGGGATGCATGGAGAAGCGCCATGACATCTTGCGGAAAGCTTCACCCAGCCACGAAGAGACGGATGGATACCCCATTGACCGGAAGCTTACCTGTGCAGCCGCAAGCCATTATGGGCTCTAGCTTGGTCGACCCTAGGCGTGACTCTGGCCGGACGGTGCTACGAGATGTAGAAGAACGAGAGGATTGGATGGGCACCGGCGGGCCCAGAGGAACTCTTGGGAAGACCCTGTTTGTTCGTCCGTCTTCAAACACCGTGAAGTGCGAAGACTTAAAGGAGGGAACGATTCTTGCCGGTAAAGTCGCAAACCTCTGCAGAGTGAAGATCTAATCGGTTAGCCGTGTCCCGATTCACGGACAATTTGAGCCTCTGGAACTTGGAGTATTTGGATATCTCAACACCGAACTTAATAAATTAATTGAGGGGTTATTTAATAATTGGGAATGAGACATTGGTTGGCGGAACCATCTCAATAACTACCAACATTTTGTAGTATTTGCAAACAAGTCCTTGTTGTAGGGAAAAACTGCTTTTTCAAGAAAAACAATGAAACTTAGAGCCCCACAGCCAAATTGCATATAGTGTTAGTAATTTTATTGTTGTTCTCTCTTTGACTTGCCGGCATATTCAAAATGCTGACCTACACGGCTGCAACGTCTTATGTTGCGAGGAGTTTTCCGATCGGGAGTGAGGCTACGATCCACGCTTGGCGATTGCCCTATGGAGTCGGATGGACTCGCTATTCGCTCACGCTTCGCAGCTTTATTTAGTTTATTTTCATGAGTTGGCCTCCGGCCAATTTATTCTATTGTAATAAAGACTCGATATGAGAATCGTGTAATAAATTCAGGTGTGATTGAACTTTGAATCTTTTCATCAATGTCTTGTGTGTGCAAAGATGATCTTGGGATGGTACAGCTACACAGAGACTTGACCGTTTTCGGGTCGGGTCGCTACACATCCGCCATGGCGGATTCACCGCACTAGTTTTAGACCCAATCATTGACGGATTTCACCTCACTAGAGTCCTTATGGACGGCGGCAGCAACTGAACTGCTTTATCGGGATACAAGGTCGAAAAATGGGCATAGATCCTCAAGGATTAAACCCACAAAGACGACCTTTAAAGGCGTCATACCAGGTGTAGAGGCCAACTGCATACAGGCTCGTTACACTTGAGGTGGTCTTGGATCCCGGATAATTTCGAAGCGAGGAGTTAATCTTGACATAGTCCCGCTCCAAAGTGGCTATCACGCGACCGCTTTCGGACGAACCGCATTTGCAAAGTTCAATGCGGTGCCGCACTACGCATACCTCAAGCTCAAGATGCCAGGCCCTCAAGGAGTCATTACGGTCAATGGAAACACCGAACGCTCTCTCCGGACGGAGGAGCATACGGTCGCCCTCGCGGTGGAAGTACAAAGCAGCCTGTCAAGGCAATTCTCCAGTCCGGCCATTAAACGTCCGGACACCGTCAAGCGCGCCCGGAGTAACCTACACCAAGACCTCCTGGGACGTTCCGAGCACGTGTAGCAATGCGGCCCTAACCCCAGCCCTCGCGAAATTGCGAAACCAGTGCTGCACGTAAATAACTATGCTCTGGAAATACCATGGGCATAGGGGGATGGGCATGACCACGGCACGCCTAAAATACGGCTCAACCGCACAAGGGGCTCCCGATTTTGTCATTTTTTTCCTTTTCTTCTTTCTTACTTTCAGGACTCCACTTTCTGGAAGGCCTGTCCAGCAGCATAATTGCCGAATACACGATGCAACAGCGGGGAGGCGTAGCTACGCCGAGTGTCAGGTGGTCTCTATAACGAGCAGTATACTTGTTTCACATATAATCCCGCAGCTCGCCCCTGGAGGGGGGACATGTTAAATAGTCCCATCTCTTGCTTATCGCACTATTTGTATCGTTCTGCTCTTACCGCAGACTTTTCGAATAAACAATGCATAGCTTTTTGTCTATTATTGCATTACCTTTTTATATTTAAAAATATGTTCAGTTATGACATTATGCAACCGTACACTTTGGTACGGCCAACACACCAGGGGCTTACGCACCCCAGAATATGGTGTGAGAAGTCCGAACACTCTCATGAGTGCGGCACCCCGAACTTATAGCATTATATGCATCGGCTCCGAATCATGTCTTGGGTCAATAGTTGGGTTTGCCCGGCTCCCATGTTCTGGTACCTTAACTCAGTGGAGAAAGCTAAAACTGACTGTCATGATAGGGCGAGAGCTGGTTGCTGTTCGAGAGGTTTTCGAGTCCCTAAAGACTTATGTTGCTTAGAGCGAGGAGTCGGCTTTGTCCGGGCTAGGCGTGGATAGCGCCCCGAACTCGGTCTTCCGAATACTAGGGGCTTCGCCGAAATATAAAATTATAGAATTCTATGGCTAAGTGAGAGTGTTCAAGCATTATAGTCCGATTGCCTTGTTCGTTGTGTTGAGCGCCTCCCTTGAAGGACCCAATAATGGGAAAAGGAGCGCTCAAGTTTATCCCGAACACCCCAAAGACTCATGGCATGGGGGCGAAGTTTACGACTCGCCATCTCTCAATTTTGATAAACGGCCGCATGAAGGTAATATTTTAAATTCAAAAGCGTTTCTTAGCGATATGAAACAAGTTTTCATCAGACAGATTACAAATGCGAAGTTTACTCAAAATTACATCTTTGGAGCACTCATACGCTATATGAAGGGCACCCTTCAGACGCCTCATAATACATCTCGGGCTTGCGATGCTCCTTGCCCGGCGGTGGTTCGTCCGTCACAAGCTTCTCGGCGTCCATCTTGCCCCAGTGCACTTTAGCACGGGCAAGGAATTCTGAGCACCTTCAATGCATACGGAGCGCTTGATGACTTCAAGCCTTGGGCAGGCATCCACCGGCCGCCTTACCCGCTGAAGTAGCTTCGGGCATGGCTTCCCTGTGCCACACCGGGACATGAGACCCTTCATGGCCAGTTCGGCCACCTTATGGAGCTCGACCAGCTGCTTTAGCTGGTCGCTCAAAACACTGGTGTCCGCCTCAAGATCCGAGACCGAACACCTTCTTCGTCGAGCTTCCCTCCTCGGCTCGGTAGAATGCGGCTGCGCCGGACACACTCCGGGGAAGATCTGCGAATGCTCCTGGAGAGCTCCGGACTCGGGTAAGTAACAAGTAATTCACTTTAGCATGCTTGATTTGCATAAAGAATGCCTTACCCGCCGTTATCTTCTTCATCGCCTCAATTTCCTGGAGGGCTTTTTGGGCTTCGGCCTTGGCAGATTTGGCTCTCTCAAGCGCCGAGGCGAGCTCGGACTCTCGAGTCTTCGAGTCACGCTCCAAACTCTCGTGTTTTTCCACGAGAGCCTGGAGCTCTTGCTGCACCGCCGCCACCCGCGCCTCCTGCTTCTCTCGCTCGGTGCGCTCCACGGCCGCATTGTTTTCGGCCTTGGACATCGCTTCCTTCAGGGTCGCCACCTCATTCGTGGCCCCTGCATACCCACGTTGATCCTGTCATTTTATTTGCAACCACATCTTGTTTTATATATATACTTACATAAGGTATTACTTACCTTCCTTGTCCTCGAGCTGCTTCTTGGCAAGGCCGAGCTCGTCCTCGGACCGCTCGAGGCTCGCTTCAATACATTGACCTCCATGATCGGTCTTGGCAGAGGTCAGCGAAGACAACTGCATTCCCATATTGACACACTTATGTTAGACTCTGTGTATATCTTTTGATCCTCGTTCGGCTTTTCTTTCCAACACCAAACCTGAGCATCGGGCTACCGTCTATCTTGGTAATATTTTACATATCTTAAATCGTACCTCAAAGCCTGTTAGGAGGCTGGCACGAGCTCGGTCAGCCCGCTCTTGGCGGATGAACCTTCTGGATCACCGCACACATAATAGTGCGGTGCTCCTCGTCGATGGAGGCGCCGTTAAGCACCTCTAGCAGATTATCCGGTGCCTCCGGTTGGACGGAGGTCACCGGCGTCATAGGCTTGCCCTTCTTAGTAGGGGGCCGCCTGCCGGATGCCGGAACAGTTGAAGGTTCCGGTGCGGTGCCCGGCCTAGGGCCGGACTTAGAACCCTTAGGGGTTTTATCCCCTTTTCGCCTGGAGTCCGGGAGGTCGCCATACGGCGCCTCCAGGACCATCTCCTCCTGGCTTGGCCCCTTTTGGGACGCCACCTCGGCGTCATCCGCGGCGCGAGGAGAGGAGGCGGTCGGAAGTGAAGTGCTGTTCACATCCGACGAACCCAGGGAACCGCTCGACGAAGCGTCGAGCCCGGCCTTGGGCGGACTGCGTGATTATATCCGACGTCAGAAGGTACTGTGCAACAAACGAACGCCATGAGTTATTCTGGTATCCGGAAACTTACGATTTCGCAAGGGGCTTGGCCCTGGATGGCCACTCCTCTTCGCCGTCGTCGACGTTGGTGGATTAGTCCGGAGGAAGGGTCCTTCCCTTCTTGGACCCTCCGCCCCCCCCCCCCCAGTTGAGGTGGCCTTCCTTTTCTTCTCTCCCCCCGCTGGGGGAGAGACCTCTCTTTCCCCCTCCTCGTCTTCACGGGAGGAGTCCGCCTCGGAGTCATCGGGCGATGAGTCCGACAACACCTGGCGCCGGGAACTCTTTTGAGTTCCCGTGGCCTGCTTCTTGGCCTTCTTCTACGGCACCACGTAAGGTGCCGGGGCCAGCAGCCTCGTCAAGTGGGCGTCTGCTGGATCTTCGGGCAAAGGAGCCGGATAGTCGATCTGTTCGGTCTTCTTCTGCCATTACTGTCAAAGGAACATGAGCTTAGATCCCGCATAGAGTTAAACTATGAAAAACAAGTATCCCGTAAAGGGTAAAATAAGCTTACTACGCCGGCTTGACGTTTCGCGCGGAATCCGCGATCCTCGGAGATGGGAGGGGGAACCTCGGCGCCCTTGAATAGCACCTTCCAGGCATCCTCGTGCGTTGTGTCAAAGAGCCTGGTCAGAGTTTGGTGCTGGACCGGGTTGAACTCCCATAAGTTAAAGGCCCGTCGTTGACACGGGAGGATCCGGCGAACGAGCATGACCTGGACTACGTTAACGAGTTTAACCTCTTTGTTCACCAGGTCTTGGACGCAGGATTGGAGTCTGGTCCGCTCTTCTGAATTACCCCACGATAGGCCCGTCTCTTTCCAGGAGGTGAGCTTTGTAGGGAAGCCAGATAGGAATTCGGGGGCCGCTGCCCATTTAGGGTCACGCGGCTCGGTGATGTAGAACCACCCCAATTGCCACCCCTTTATGGTCTCCATGAAGGAGCCCTCAAGCCATGTAACGTTGGGCATCTTGCCCACCATGGCGCCTCCAAGACCGCTTGTTGGCGCCCACAACCTTTGACTTGACATTGAAGGTCTTTAGCCATAAGCCGAAGTGGGGCTTGATGCGGAGGAAAGCCTCGCACACGACGATAAACGCCGAGATGTTGAGGATGAAGTTCGGGGCCAGATCGTGGAAATCCAGGCCGTAGTAGAACATGATCTCCCGGACAAATGGGTGAAGTGGAAAACCTAGTCCGTGGAGGAAGTGGGTGAGGAACACCACCCTCTCATGGGGCCTGGGGGTGGGGAGGAGCTGCCCCTTGTCTGGGAGCCGGTGCGCGATGTCCTTAGACAAGTATCCGGCCTCCCTCAACTTCTTGACATGTCCCTCCGTGACGGAGGAAACCATCCACTTGCCTCCCACTCCGGACATGGCTGGAGAAGGTTGAGGTGGGATGTGCAGACTTGGGCGCTGGAGCTCGAGTGCGCGAAAATGATAAGCAAAGGAGGAAGAAGGCGTAGATGGAAAAGGTGGATCCTTATCCCCTTATATGGGCGGACGAAACTATGCGCCCCCACCCGCCCGGTAAAACTCGCTTATCTCCCAAGCACCGTAAATTAATGGCACGGTTGGGTTACCCATGTACGTATTGATGAGAATCCCGGAATAAGGGGACACGATCTCTGCTTTAACAAGACGTGCCAAGGAAACCGCCTCGCTAAGTGCACTGAGGTGGGACAGTAAAAACGATCCGAATAAAGGCTTGGCCGTGGTGTGATGACATGCTGCAAAATAAGTCAGCAGATTAGATTTGTGTGAATATTGTTCTCTCTACGGTGGTACGTGGAAATTATTTTGCAGAGCCGGACACTATCCTTGTGTTCAAAATCTTCTATGAAGTATTCAGAGGAGGAACCCGCCTTGCAATGCCGAAGACAAACTGCGCGCCGGACTCGTCGTCATTGAAGCCTGGTTCAGGGGCTACTGAGGGAGTCCTGGATTAGGGGGTGTCCGGATGACCGGACTATGACCTTTGGCCGGACTCCTGGACTATGAAGATTCAAGATTGAAGACTTCGTCCCGTGTCTGGATGGGACTTTCCTTGGCGTGGAAGGCAAGCTTGGCGATACGGATATGTAGATATCCTTCCATTGTAACCGACTCTGTGTAACCCTAACCCTCTCCGGTGTCTATATAAACCGAAGGGTTTTAGTCCGTAGGACGAACAACAATCATACCATAGGCTAGCTTCTAGGGTTTAGCCTCTCTGATCTCGTGGTAGATCTACTCTTGTACTACCCATATCATCAATATTAATCAAGCAGGAGTAGAGTTTTACCTCCATCGAGAGGGCCCGAACCTGGGTAAAAACATCGTGTCCCTTGTCTCCTGTTACCATCCGCCTAGACGCACAGTTCAGGACCCCCTACCTGAGATCCGCCGGTTTTGACACCGACAACGACGACGATGCTGTTTCTCCGTTCCGACCCAACCATGTACACGAGCCCCTGGCCGTACGTATGCACGAGTAGGCGTTCGAGACCCTGTCGTATGTACGTACGTGGCCGTATTTTATTTCTTGCACCCTCGCCGCTGTACGTACGTGTACATGCTATGTGCGCGCCTCTACTACGACACGTGCGCGCCTCTACAATGACCAGTATGTACGTACACGTTCGCGATCAGAATGACAATGGTATGTACTCTTCAACCAGGTGGGTCCGGTACCGGGCACTTCCTTGCTGCAAGATGTAGCTGGTGTGTCCCAGCGATGGGGTGAATCATTTTTTTTGCCCGGACGCACTTCCTTGCGTGCGAAGATGTAGCTGGTGGGTCCCAGCAGTCAGGGGGAAATGTTTTTTTTTCATGAAATACGGTGGCCCGTCCGGTGGGCCCCCACTGTCAGGTGGAGGAATATTTATTTTGCGCGTAACAAGGAGGCACTTCCTTGCTGCGGCCGTGGACCTAGCTTTCAGCCTCTCCATGTACAGTCCACGTCCGATGGAAGCCATTCCTTGACCACGCAGCGCCGAAAGCACCAGGGCGGTGGACGACGGCGTGGCCTAGGAAGGGGACGATGCGAAGCCGGGGAAGACGCGACAGTGGATGCCAACGCGTAGAGGAGTACGAGGGTTCACTGGTTCGCTACGGTGTGAGGCTGCCGTCGCCGCAGAATAACAGGGGGTGTGGGTGACTAGAGGGATGGCCTGGCCAGCGGTGGGAGTAGTAGGGGGCGGTGAGGCCTCCGCCAGATCGCAACCGCCACGGAGGCAGGAGCATGAGGCACGACCGCGCTGGTTTGGGCGGCTGGAGCAAGAAGACCAGAGGTTGAAGAAGCACTACGGCTGTTGGATGGACATCGTACGGTCACTGGAGCTAGAATCGTGCATATTGACTAAGTTGACAAAGCCCTCCATCCCCGTCAACTTAGTAGGCCCACAAGTCAGCCTGCCACTATACTGGGTCCCGGCTAATAGGGGGAGTATTCATTTTTTGTGCGTAATAAGGAGGCACTTCCTTGCGTGCGAAGATATAGCTGGTGGGTCCGAGCTGTCAGCGGCGGTAACGTTTTTTTTCACGAAATACAGAGGCCCTTCGGTGGGTCCACGATGTCGGTGGAGGAATCATTACTTTGCGTGTAATAAGGAGGCATTTCCTTGCGTGCGCCATGGACCCAGCTGTCGGCCTCTCCACATCTGATCCACTTCAGATGCATGTCGGTCTTTGACCATGTTGACCAGGCCGCCCCGAGAGCACCAGGGCGGTGGACGACGGCGAGGCCTAGGAAGGGAACAAAACGGAGGCAGGGAAGACCCGGCAGTTGTTTCCCACGCGGAGGTGAGTACGACTATACGAGGGTTTACTGGTTCGTCTGTCGTCGCTGGAGAATAACAGCAGGTGTGGGTGAGTAGAGGGATGGCTAGGCCAGCGATGGGAGTACGATGGGGCGGTGAGGCCTACGCGGCAGCACAGCAGGCCACGGGGAGGAGGGAGCAGGCAGTCCTGCCGGCGCTTGTTTGAGCGGCTGGAGCAGGAAGAGCAGAGATAGAAGAAGCACGATGGCCGTTTGATGGACATCCAACAGTAACTGCTTGTGCGTCAACCTTTTTTTAGGAAAGCCTCAAATCTATGGAAAATAGCATACAACCCATCTGCCGTTATTTCTGATAATTTACAACCCATTTGCTAATTCTTAAGGTTTTTTTGGAGCCCATATTCTTTTTGTTAGCATTACAACCCATATTGTGGCCACGGTTAAAAAATTATACAAAATTTTGCATATTTCGGTGCGGTCCGAACTATTTTTAATCCCAAAATTTTGACTCACATTCAAACTGATTTTAAAAGTAAATATATATCAATATAAAATCCAACAAATTCTCCACGCATAAAAATTAATGTAATTTAAAATCTCGAAATGAAAAGAAGATATTTGAAACTAATTGTCGGTTTGATGTGTTTTAAAAATGTACAGCCCATTTCTCATTACTGATAGGCCATTTTCTCGGCCAGCCGAATGAAGCTCTCCTCGTCTTGAAAGATTTGCAGCCCAACAGGCCTGACAAAGCGACTTAATTGGCAAATTACAAAAAAACTGGGCTGTGGCCGTGGACCCAGCTGTCAACCTCTCCCCGTACAGTACTCTTCCGATGGAAGTCGGTCGTTGACCACATTGACCACACCACGCCGAGAGCACCAAGGCGGTGGACGACGGCGAGGCCTAGGAAGGGGACGATGCGGAGCCGGGGAAGACACGGCAGTGGATGCCCACGCGGAGAGGAGTACGAGGGTTCACTGGTTCGGCTACAGCGTGAGGCTGCCGTCGCCGCAGAATAACAGGGGGTGTGGGTGAGTAGAGGGATACCCTGGGCCAACGGTGGGAGTAGTAGGGGGCGGTGAGGCCTCCGCGGCATCATAGCCGGCCACGAGAGGCAGGAGCACGCGGCACGACCGGCGCTGCTTTGTGCGGCTGGAGCAAGAAGACCAGAGGTTGAAGAAGCACTATGGCCGTTGGATGGACATCGTACGGTCACTGGAGCTAGAATCGTTCATATTAACTAAGTTGACAAAGCCCTCTGTCCTCGTCAACTTAGTAGGCCCACAAGTCAGCTACCCACTATGGTGGGTCCCAGCTAGTAGGGGGTATTCATTTTTTGGTGCGTAATAAGGAGGCACTTCCTTGCGTGCGAAGATATAGCTGGTGGGTTAGACCTGTCAGCGGGGGGAATGTTTTTTCGCGAAATACAGAAGCCCTTCCCACGTACACTGCACGTACAGTGCGTAATAAGGATGAACTTTCCTTGCGTGCGACCATGGACCTCGTGGGTCCCAGCCATTAGGCTCTCCACATACAGTCCTCTTCCGATGACTCTCGTATGTTGACCACGCCGCCGGAAAGTCGAGGCGGTGGACGACGGCGAGGCCCCAGACTGGAATGACCGGAGATGGGGAAGGCGCGGAGTGGAGTCGCAGACGGAGAGGAGTGGGAAACTTGACTGGTTGGTGTGGGTGGGCCTACACTCGGCAGAGAATAACAGAGTGTGGAGTGGAGGGATGGCCTGGCCGTCGGCGGGGTAGCGTTTTTTGAGGAGCGCAAAACAACGCCATTTGACGCCAAGAAGGCTGGAAGCGGTTCAGTTCAGCGCTGGGGGAGAAGACGAGAGATTGAAGAAGAATGCGGCCGTTGGATGTAAATCCAACGCCTACTTAAACTTCGACCTCTTGGCCCACATGTGAGCGATCCATTTGTTTTTAGTCCATTTGGTGGGCTGGGTGAAACAATGATGTAGCATCTATGCAGCCCGTTTAAATCCCATTTGCATTTTCTCGAAATCCATGGACTTGCTGGGCTGGGTGAAAATATCACGTTGGGCTAGACGGAGAAATGTTATAAAAACATAAACACATGATTGCACGTCAGTAAAATCTTTGCAAGCTTATGTACGCAATCACTAGGAGTTAACTTGGCAAGTTATATAAACAATTATTATTGGAGTATTATTTTGTAAGAACTTTCAACTTACGAAATAAAATATCATTTTAATTTGATGAGTTAATAGTACGTGGGTATTATTATTTTTAGGCTAGGCGTGGGACAGTTGAGTTGGTTCTAGGGAAAATCTTGGGAGAAAACTCAGTTTACATCGAAAAAGAAAGTGGGAGAAAATTCAGAGACCTGCTGGGTCCACGAGGAGAGGAATATGTTGGGAGGAAGGAGATTCAAAGCACGGCAACCGAGTGAACTAGTTTTTTTTACGGAAAAGTGAACTAGTTTACATACATAAGCAAATAGCCACTAAAAAAGCAATCAGGTTAATGGGTTCTTAAAAGAAATATTTCGGACAAAACAGATAATTACGACACATAGGCTAATGCATGAAACACTCAGATGATAAAGGTGCTTATAAACAGATAAAGTACAACATCTAGACCTTCCTGGCACGCTTGATCATGACGCTGCGGCTGTTCGTGTACTCGTCGGTTACGGGAAGCAGACAGCCCTCATGTCCAAGATCTGCCTGTACATGTCGTAGCATGCGTATGTGTCCTTGGCCACGTAGGTTATGTAGGCTAGATTTAGAGGTACCTCCCACGTGTTCAGGTCATATTCTTTCATGTTGGCGTATCAGGGGTCAATGATGGTCTCAGCGAGGTCAATCACAGAGTCCTTATCCTGCCCGTTGCTGATGATCTTGTATTGCTTCTGGATGTCGACAAGCTTGTTGCACCAGATGGCTGAATCGTCGTGTTCTTCCTTCTCTCCACCGTAGCGAAGGTGCGATCGGGCTGCCGATGAAACGGGCGAATGCTCCGAACTGGTGCAGCCATAGGATCGAGGCGAGGCGAGATTCACCGAGTCCGTATCGTTGGTGTACATCACATTCAACTTGGTGCAGCCATAGGACTGAATGGTGAACTCAAAGGGGAACTCCTTGCTGAAGTCCAAATCCAGCGAGCTCACCCTCGGATCGCCATTGAGTCTCTTCGAGTGAGCGAGTGTGTAGGCGGCAGAGTTCGCTTTTTCAGCTCTTGGGAACTGGATTCAACAAAGAAGTGAGTGTGTACAAAGCGACAACAATTACTACCCTCCCTCGTCCGCTGCACGCCCGGCGGAAGATGCACCCTCGGCGCATTCAAACGCCTCCATTAAGAAACCTACTCCGCCACACGTCGGTTCACGAGCGGTCTCAGTATTAGTCTTTGTAATAACAGGAGTTAGTGGTCACTTTACTTAAATTAAATTAGCTTTAATAGAAATTTATACTTAAAACAAGCAATGCATTCGCTCGTTCTATCAGTGCCACATGATCAACATGCACAAGAATTAGAATTATTATTCTCAGGACGCACACGATCAGCACATTTGTCGCACTTTCACAAAGACAATACTACCAAGTTTGAACTGTTTGTTATGGTTGTTGTCCTCTTTATCATCATGCCGTGTTTCCCATCTTGCAAGATTCAGAACCAAAAAATAAGATCCAAATAATAAGTACAACAAAGATGCCTACACATCTCATTGATTCCCAGCTTGCAAGATTCAGAACCAACAAATAAGATCCAAATAATAAGTACAACAAAGATGCCTACACATCTCATTGATTCCCAACTAGCAAGATTCAGAACCAACAAATAAGATTCAAATAATAAGTACAACAAAGATGCCTACACATCTCACTGATTCCCAGCTTGCAAGATTCAGAACCAACCCACTAGAGCCTTTTGATAAAGTGAATATCGGGATTGAATCCATCTTGGCTAGCCATGTCATACAATCGAAGAATTTGGCGAATGCTCTTGACCGTCACAACATCTGTAGTTGAGTATTCCTGTTTGCACAACATGTTTGCACAGCACAAACAAGGAGACAGGAGAGCATGATTTCACTTTAATAGCGGCCTCCTTGAACTCAACCTCGTGTCTACTTGGATGAGGTCTGCTCGAGTTCCATGATTCAATTCATGCGCCTTTTTCTGCAGTTCACGAAATGAAGCAAAGATTGTATCATTCAGCTAGCAAGACGTACTTGCTCTTGTGAGCTGGCAGGTTCTTCTTTAGTAGTTGCACTTAAATTGAGGAACATTAAGGTTGGCTGTCCGGCTCATGTAAGGTGCAACTATAATTTTCTTATCCTTTTATGCAGTTCCACTAAAATAAAGTGCCATTGTGGTGACAGTGACGGCTCCATCTTGCAAAGGCTAATAAAATGTTGCACAAGATTACCAGCAGAACTTGACGGAGATATTGGAAACTCCAATCACCATTTTGTGCAGTTCCACCAAAATTGAGAGATGTTGCCCACCTGACATTTTAGTTGAACTGCACAAGACACTCATTCCAAAAAAAAGTGTTTTGTGCAGTTCACCAAAAGGTCACAATAGCAACAAGGTGAAATGGATATCCCTATCTGCACAAAATGATAGAAAGTAAACGATTGTTGGTCAATAAGAATATCTGAAACATATACAAAATGAAAAGAAGCATCTTAATTATGTTCATGGCAATCACGCAAGGACAGTAGAAATTTTAAAAGCGTCAACAATGCTTCATGTTACCGAAGCATTAAGATCAACAATGAGATTCCTCAAATATGGGATTACTTGGTGGCATTGCTTGTTTACGGACACGATAAATCAACAACAGCTAAAGAGTTGGTTTAAGGGCATGGGACCGTGGGGACAGCAGGACACTCAAAGGGCGTAAAGGAGCAACTTACTTATCATATGGGGAAAACAACAGAGTGCCATTTGTAACACGTTTAATTGCATCTTATCACTGGAGGCATTAGATTAACAATAACGCTGGTTAGACATGTCCCTAAGGTAACAGTGTGATCGCTTCATTTTACATGCGCCCTTACATTAACAACAGCAAAAGGTTGGTATAAGGACATGCGACAGTGGACGCATCAGCACAATGTACCTACAAGGAGGCATAAAGTGGTGATGCCGAGCTTGTTCACGCTATGTGAGGGCAGCAAACCTAATCCTGGAGATCCTGTACTATGTGAGGGCAGCAAATCTAATCATGGAGACCTTTTACTATGTGAGGGCAGCAAATCTAATCCTGGAGACCTTTTACTATGTGAGGGCAGCAAATCTAATCCTGAGACCTTTTACTATGTGAGGGCAGCAAATCTAATCCTGGAGACCTTTTACTATGTGAGGGCAGCAAATCTAATCCTGGAGACCTTTTACTATGTGAGGGCAGCAAATATAATCCTGAGACCTTTTACTATGTGAGGGCAGCAAATCTAATCCTAAGACCTTTTACTATGCGAGGGCAGCAAATCTAATCCTGGAGAACTTTTACTATGTGATGGCAGCAAATCTAATCTCGACATACTGCTGACTTGTCCACCGGCCGCCATTTTCTATCCTTTTTTCAACCAATAATAGATATGTTCCTTATCCAGTTTGTACTGCGTTTTCCCATTATTTCCCTTTTCAACCAAGAGACCGGTTGGGTATCCGGTCTCTACTACTTTCACCATATTATTTCCTCTTTGAATCAAGTCCTAGATTCATGCTACAACTTTCCCCCTTTCTTCATTGTTTGAACAAAGCCCTAGATTCAATGCATGAAGTAGCTTTATGATGTAGGGCGGAACCCTATGTGGACGATCTTTCACGTTTGGAGAGAATCCCTACGAGGAACACGAAGAACGAGCCGAAGAACACGAGGGAAATCACGGGGAAAAACACAAGAGAATCACTCAAACCAACAAGATCAATCACACATGTGCTAGATCGATGAACACAAAGGGAGATACATGATCCAAGGTCAACAACGGACGATACAAGTGGCGGTAGCTCTTCTCCGAGAGGAGATCTTGATTGTCTTCCCTTGAAGGGGTCTTGAATCCATGGTGGATCTTCTCTGAAGAGGCCGCGGTCTCTCACGAAGAGGAGATCCGATATGGATGAGCGAAGCTCTATCTAACAATGAGCTAAATCAACGCTAACCCTAACTAGGATGAGGTGGAGGAGTATATATAGTCTAGAGCCACGAAGGGGTAAGTGAAGGGGTACATGGGCTGCGGCCCAACACATGGAAGCGCCACAGCGCCGGTTGTCCGACGGCACGGACGTCCGGTGGTTTCGCGAGGGTCCGGCCGTCCGGTATTTGCCTGACGTCCGCGATTTGGTTTCGGGCGTGATTTGTCGGATTTCCGGACGTTGTCGGTCGTCCGGTGGCTGATGGTTGTCGGACGTCCGGCCTTGGTCGGTCGTCCGGAGCCTGGGAGTCGTCGGACGTCCGGTCCTGGTCGGACGTCCGCTGCTGTAGCTTCGGGCAGCTTCTTCTCTTGGTCCTTGTACTTGGTGTCCTCGCTAGCTCGTCCGTTGGGTGTGGTGGCTCTGTGGATTTCCTCCAAGTACCTGATCATGCATAGGACACACGTTGGAGGTAGAAGCCATGTCTCACATGTAGAAAGTGAAGGTTCGGAGAGGAGCGAGTTCACCTTGTGTCCAATGGCGTTTGTTCGAGGTCTCATCATATGTCCACTTGGGGTTTGGAGAGTAGTCGGAGTGTACATGGGGATGAACGTGGGATGCTCTGCATCATCTCCCCCCCCCTTGGGAAAGATCCGACCTCGGATCATGATCCTCATCACCATGGAAACGGTTGTCGTAGACAGACTTGTAGTTGGACGAAGTTGAAGACATGGCGCAATCCAAGTAGTCCAAGGTGTCGCCGGAGTGATAGATATGCAAAAAGAGCAAACACAAGCAACACTCAGAAATACAATGGTTAGCGCACACAAAGTGTCCATCATGTAAGAATGAGTCCGTGCGGCAAGATTGGTCGTGACAAAACGCATGAAGCTTATCTAGATGATCTAGAATGAGATGCAAAGCATTCATGGGATAATTAGCATGGTGCACAAAGCGACAAATTCTACCATTGTGCAAAATGATGTCATAGAGGGATGGTTTATCAATAGCATGAATATTTCTATGGATGCTCAATATGATTATGTTATCATGCAATTGATGGTAAGCAATGTGCTCATTATGTATGAATATGCCATCAAGAAAGATCACAACAAATTTGCTAAGGAAATGCACAAGCTCATATATCATGGATGACATGGAAATAGGTGTAACAAGACAAGCATAATCGGTGTCAATCCATGCATATGGTGCAAACTTGTGGTGAGTATGATATGTCCATCGAGCATGACATGTATGAGCACAAACAACAAATATGGAGGTGGTGGTATACCAATGCTCGATACCGTGGCATGAGTGGAGTTCCGAAGGTGCATCCAATAAGTGCGGGCGCTCCTCAATGTGAAGGTCCATAGAGCCAATCTCCAATGTCGCTCCTCCATCCAATATATGTAACATGTACACAACAAGAAGGAAACAACAATGAAAGAGTGACCCATCCAATATGCGTATTTGAGGATGGCTCAAAGAGAAGGAGTTCACCTTTATAGGAATGTCGAAAATGTTGGTGTCGCACATCGTGTATGCCTTCACATAACCAATATGTCTCATGACGGTAATGCCTTGTGAAACCTTCAAAATGAAAGAACATGGCAAACACTCGAAAAACAAATGAGGTTAGCGGAAAGGCAAAACCTATCATTCGTGTGGTAAGATACCCAACAAGTGTATGGAACATGCTCATCATAAGAAAGTACAAGGGAGCATTTCATAGTATGCAGGCATATGATGCGAGACCAACCAAATACAATAGGCTCAATCAAACAAGCATGCATCACAAGTAAAGTGTCAAAGTCTCCAAGAGCAATAAGCATAGATGCAACAATTGGAGGCAATCGACAATGATCAAGAAAAATCAAGTGAGAGGCATGAATATATATGTCATCAACCCAAGAAAGCAAGTGATAGTGGAACATGGGTGATGCAACATAGCAAGCAATCATAGAGATCAAGTCAAGCAAGCTAATAGTGCGAAGATGCAACGTACTAGAAGGAATCATGGCAAGCATGTCATGTGTGCAAATAGTGGGCATGGAAATTGCACGTGACATATCCCAAGCATGAAGGCAAGATATGAGTAAAATAGCATCAATAGCATGAGGCACATGATAAACATGGCAATAGCAACAAGGATCTCCACCAAGCATGCAAATACACATAGGAGTAGCATAATGGTGAATCATGGGTAGATGCAAGCAAGGGTCACAATTGCATGGCAAAGGTATAGAAGCAAGCATAGCATGCAAAGTGAACACGGTAAAATGAGCATGAATCGACAAGTGATATATAGCCCATAGCCGTGTGAGAGCCAAGTAGAAGAGATGCGCGTAGTCCTTGCGCAGAGGGAATGGTGGTAAGGATAGTCCACGGGATCCCAAATCATCGCTGCTCTCAAGAGCTCGTTTCGTCAACTCATGGGATTGAGATGTTGACGAGTATACGTGAGTACCTACACAAAACAAAGACAAAGGGAAAATTGTGTGTGCGTGGTAAATGTACACATCATCCATCATGATGCGCACGTGCTTGTGTTGGTTAGCACAAAATAGCCAATGCTCAAATAAATGAGATGCGTGACATAGAAACATGTCATCCATCATGATAGGTTTGTTGTTATGTATAGGATAATGGAGACTCAAATTGTGTAATGCATCATGGGAAATATCTAGAGCATTGTTATTCATGGAATGCATATGGTGCAAGCAATCATGGAAATAATGCAAAGGATGGGATGAATCAAAATCTCCAAACATTTATGAGGAAACTATGGGGGTCTCCTCATGAGCAAGAGTAGAAACATCACGTGGAGAATATTGACAACATCCAAAACAATGCATATTTGGTTCAATGTGATCATGGCATGACATAGTAGATGAATTGCGCAAATCATGTAAAAGAAGCATGGCAATATCATCACATGAAAAACAAAAGCCAATGACCATCATCTCGTCATCTATGCCATAAGTGCAAATGGGATTTT
This sequence comes from Aegilops longissima, assembly GCA_021605205.1. Taxonomy (NCBI): domain Eukaryota; kingdom Viridiplantae; phylum Streptophyta; class Magnoliopsida; order Poales; family Poaceae; genus Aegilops; species Aegilops longissima. The sequence continues at coordinate 565,672,312 of CM038677.1, forward strand.
TTTAACGGGGCATGCATAGTTACTATGTTGAGATTGAAATGAGGCTATATGGGAGATCTCACTCATAGCATATGACAAGCTCAATGGATTGTCAAACATGAAGTGACCAATAGAATTTTCACAAGATATCCTATGAAGCATAGCATCACAACTAGGCAACTCAACATGCTCATCATCATATTCATCATAAATAGGTAAGTCAAGGCATGAAGAGGTTTCACTAGCATGAAGCATGGGAATAGGTGGGTCAACATCATGGGAGCAATTGATGGTAAGAGAGTCCACTAGTGGGACAAGAGAAGCACCATCACCTATGTTACCGTTGGAGCGTCGCTCATGTGTTGTAGGTGAGGTGTTGAAGATCGTCTCGTTGTCATCTTCATCTTGATGGAACCATGTGGGGGGTGCATCATCGTCCACCATGGCCATCGGTTTTCCATTGGAGGATGGACTGCGTCGAGGATAGGCATGTCGTCATGTAGGAGACCTAGCACCAAAGAAGAAAACACACTAGGAGTAGAGGTTAAGTCGTTAGAAATCATAGTGGCCTCACATGCCGTGTCAACTACCTCACTCACTAAGTGTTGTGGCTCACTCACTCCCTGAAGGATGCTCTCACTCATATGGTTGGTGGAGTCACTCAAATGGCGCTCAACCTCACGTAGGATGTGTGGCATGCTCTCATGTGTGGGGCTAGTGGTGGTCACACTCATCCTCTCATAGGAAATGCTCTCAATGTCGCGTATGGTGGAGTCACTCATGTCACTCATGTGGTGGTGGCTGTCCTCACATGGCACTTGGGGCATCTCAACATATGTGGGTGTCGGAGAGATGTTGGTGCAAATGTCTCCATGCTCAACTCCTATCACCGTGGTCGAAGGGGATGGCCCTTGCTCGACCTTCTTGTCGTCGTCTTGTTGTTGGAGGCCCATATGATGTGGCACCTCGTAGCTCGTCTCCATGACCGAAGGGAGTTTTCCATGCTCGGCCATCTTCCTTGGGGGGCTTCCGAAGATGGAAGTGTCGCCCTCGCTCGTAGGTAGTTGCCTTGGACTTGATGAAGTCGATGTAGGCGTACACGTGGGAAGTAGGCGAAGATGCCGTACGTCCAAAGGCGAAGATGCCTTGAGAACACTTGGTGAAGATGCCGAAGTGGTTGATGTAGCCGTAGCACCGTCTTTGTGGTGGTCGTCTCACGGTCTTCTTTTGTGCTCATGAAGCTTGGACTTGGCGTGAAGTAGAGCTTGTTCGGACTTGTACGTTTGCGCTTGTGGAGCATCTTCATGTTGATGGTGTCGTTGTCGCACTTGAGCTCGATGGCGTTCGTCGTTGTGCACATGATTCTTGGAGGTGACTTGCCCTTCATGATGATGTGGATCACAAACGTGATGGTGATCGCCATGGAGATGTGGACGTGGACGACTTGCGCTTGCATCGCTTGGGCGCTCCGAAGACTTGTGGCTTGAACGTCGCCGCCTTGAAGATGACGAAGGGGAAGAAGACTCGATCAAGGCTCTAATCTCCTCCATCCTTGCATCTTGCTCCTATTTATGTGCGGAAAGCTTCTTGTCGATGTAGTCCCTTTTTATTGCTTCGGAGAGATGAATGTCGATGGAGAGGTTCTCGATGCGCTCTTGCAATCTTGATTGTGCGCCTTGCATTTGTCGTTGTAGATCGAAGATGGACACTTTGGTGATGTAGTTGTTCACGCCATCGTTGTTGTCGTAGACCGGAGAGGAAATGCCTTGCCTATCCATCACAAGACTCGAGCAAATATGAGTGGGAGGAAGAGAAGAACTTATACCAAATGTACCTTGACCGATGTTGAAAATGGATCAATGATCACTCAATGTGTAACAAGGAAATAGCACAATTGGTACCGATTCTTGTCGGTTTCTCACACCTACACAAGTAAGGCTTATGGTGGAGCTCGGTGAGGATAGTGGCACAAAAATTTGATGCAAATTGTTAGCAAGAGTCAATAATGTTGAAAGAGATTCACAAATTCGCAAGAGAAACAAGTAGACCAATAGCAATGAATGGCACATGGAAACACACACACGTATAGATAAATGGGGCCGTGCAACCAAGGAATGAGCTCCAAATGTGGAATCCACCAAAATGCTCGTGTTGCACAACTCAAGAGAGACGCTAGCACGATTGCTCAATAGGCGGTTACGACACTTGTGCACAACCTAGAAGATGCAAAATGGATAAACTTTCTATCCCAAGTATGCTATGTATGTATGGTTCCCGGTGTTTCTCAAGATGATACAAGATGATCGGATATGACAATCTTATATGCAATGTGGTATGATGCTATGGCACTTGCTTACAAGCTCTTTGCTCTCTTTCTTTTTCTTAAAATCTTTATTTGTTTTTTTTATGTATGGCCACTTTGCACAATGCACAAACCAAGATAGCAATTGTGTATATGCGGGAACAAACTTGTGACACAATATATGATACCAATATGATATGGTATGTATGCAATGGATGGTGTAGATCACTAATGTGCACAAGTAGCGTGGCCCGGCAATACTCAAATGGCTAGTCTCGATAGGCAAGTAACGCAAAATGGGCTAGAGGTTATCAATGTAATGGCAAGGGAATATACAATGGTGTCGTCGAGGTTACCGTCCTTGGCGATGATCGATGGCGGTGTTCTTGATGTAGATACCACAACTCAAACAACCATGAGGAACAAAATTGGTTAGGTTGCAGAAGTCGGTGGTGGAGTAGCAGATGATGTGGTGGAAGCCCTAGGCAAAGATACCAAAATTCACAAAATTTGATGGAGTCAAATGGTTTTGGTGGTATTTTTGTTGGAAGGGGGATTTCAATAGCTTTTCAACAAGCTAAAGAACGCGAAAATAGGAGTCCGGATGAATTAGTTATGGACAAAACAAAAATCAGCCGAAGTGGGAACCTACAGGTTACGGCCGTCCGGGAAATTCGGATGTCCGGTCGTCGGACGTCCGGGAGGCTCGGAAATCCGTGAATTCGGTTCGGGTTAGGGGTTCCGATCGTCCGGGAAAGGTTGGACATCCGTGGGTCGGGGGTCAACGCGGGATTTGAGCTCCGGGACACGATTTTGAGCGGAATTTTGGGATTTTGGGGTCAAAATTGAGGAGATTTTGTGGATGAAAAGTGGGGAAACTTGGGGAAATGCTAGATCCACTCGAAACCAAGCAAATACATGGATCAAAATCAACAAAACATCATCAAAACCAAAAAATCACAAAAAAATTTAGGGCTATTTTTGGTGGGGAATTTTCGAAATTGGGGAAGAACACAACGAAATCAAGCTAGAAAACACGGGGTAGGGGCTCCAAAACGTGATCAACGTGGATCACGATACCAAGATGATGTAGGGTGGAACCCTATGTGGACGATCTTTCACGTTTGGAGAGAATCCCTACGAGGAACACGAAGAATGAGCCGAACAACACGAGGGGAATCACGGGAAAAAACACAAGAGAATCAGTCAAACCAACAAGATCAATCACACATGTGTTAGATCGATGAACACAAAGGGAGATACATGATCCAAAGTCAACAACAGAGGATGCAAGTGGCGGTAGCTCATCTCCGAGAGGAGGTCTTGATTGTGTTCCCTTGAAGGGGTCTTGAATCCATGGTGGATCTTCTCCGAAGAGGCCGCGATCTCTCACGAGGAGGAGATCCAATATGGATGAGCGAAGCTCTATCTAACAATGAGCTAAATCAACGCTAACCCTAACTAGGAGGAGGTGGAGGAGTATATATAGTCTAGAGCCACGAAGGGGTAAGTGAAGGGGTACATGGGCTGCGGCCCAACACATGGCAGCGCACAGGCGCCGGTCGTCCGACAGCACCGGACGTCCGGTGGCTCACGAGGGTCGGTCTTCGGTACTTGCCGGACGTCCGCGATTTGGCTCGAGGCGTGGATTTGTCGGATTTCGGACGTTGTCGGTCGTCCGGTGGCTGATGGTCGTCGGACGTCCGGCCTTGGTCGATCGTCGAACTCGAGTCGTGGGCGTCCGGTCCTGGTCGGACGTCCGGCGCTGTAACCGGGCAGCTTCTTCTCTTGGTCCTTGTACTTGGCGTCCTCGCTAGCTCGTCCGTTGGGTGTGGTGGCTCTGTGGCTTTCCTCCAAGTACCTGATCATGCATAGGACACACATTGGAGGTAGAAGCCATGTCTCACATGTAGAAAGTGAAGGTTCGGAGAGGAGCGAGTTCACCTTGTGTCCAATGGCGTTTGTTCGAGGTCTCTTCATATGTCCACTTGGGGTTTGGAGAGTAGTCGGAGTGTACATGGGGATGAACGTGGGATGCTCCGCATCACTTTACCTCTAATAATACTAAAAATTTAGGTGGCTTTGGAAGAGCTGATGGGAGTAGAAAAAGATGCACATGCAGACATGTGGGGAGCTGGGGCAATAGAGCAAGGCCGCTTTCGAAGAACTTATACCTGAGGGTCGCCGGGATGTCGGCGGTGGCAGGTCATATCTGCGGACAATACAACAGGGAGGAAGAAGGGTCGGAGGACCTCCCGAGCCGGCACTGTGTCGGAGAGAACGTCACGGGCAGAGCATCGGGCCCCTCCGGCAGCTGTGGGTTTCCTCCCTCGGCGGCGATGACCGCGTGAATGATGCACCTTTTAGTCCTCTACACACACCGGCCGAAGGGATCCGGCCGGATCTGTGACCAGCAGTGAGCAGAGAGAAAATGTCGCTACCGTTGTCTTGTTTATATCTGGAGAGGATGAGAGAATGAAGAGAGCAACCCTAGTAAAGCAAGCGTTCAGGCCCCTGCGTCGATATATAGTGGAGTGATTATCTTTTTTCTCTCCACAACAAGTGTTTCAATTTGTGTACAGGGCATTAAAGAAAAGAAACTCTCTATTTAAGGTTCACTTGTGCTCCCCGCCCCTCCATTCATTGAACAACCCCACGGGTGAATAAACATACTGATAAATCTGTATTTATATAGAACGAACAAGCTCGAACTATTTTAGCATAGTTAAAAGTTGAGGCGGGGTTTTCCCGGGCGTCTGTGACAGTTTTTGGGTGGCGGTTTGTGAGAGGCGAGGAGGGTGGCGAGTGGGGCTGTGCGATTTTGGCGCGTTCTTGCTGAAAAGACTTGTGCTATGACCACTCACTATAGTCAAAATTCTGGCGCCCGATCGGGTGATGCCCCCTTCCGTTCAGCGCTCTAATCTGGTGCATGACCGTCGACCGGATCTTGGCTCTCCCACATGTCGGAGTAGTAAGAAGGAGCAAAGAATGATGCGGTATATACTAGTACTATACTACTCCTCCATTCCTAAATATAAAAGTCTTTGAAGAGATTTCACTATGGACCACATACGGAGAAAAATGAGTGAATCTACACATAAAATGCATCTATATACATCCGTATGTGGTCCACAGTGAAATATATCTGAAGGCTTATATTTAGGAACGGAGGAGTACTACTCAGTCGGAGGAGTGCGAACCACGACAGCCAGTGAACCAGCGGTCACGAACCACGGTAGCCAGTGAACCAGCAGAGAAAACAATGTGGTGATATGGCCATAAAAACAATGTGCCACGGTCCACCTTTGTAGCATGTACAAGTAACACTCCTCTTTGTTTGGATCCACGAGTTAGAGCTAGTTTGGGTTGAAATAGCCTCAAATTATCGAAACAAGAGGGGTTAGTTTGAGCTAGTTTGCTCTAACCCACTAAAAAACTAGCCCGGTGGAGAGGTTCTAATTGGGTTAGTTATCCTCGGGCCCACTAAAAGAGAACTAAAAAAAACTCACTTGCCCGCACCAGATCGCTCCCCCCTCTCGCATGACTCCTCTCTGTTCCCCATAGGGCCGCCCGCCCAAGCGCCGCTCGCCCTCTCTCTCCCGGCCGCCCTCTCCTTAGGCCTCCGCCGCCCTCTCCGCCCGCCCTCTCCCTCGGCCTTTGAAGGTCGCCCGCTCCCCCTTCACGGTCGTTTTCTCCCTCTGTCGTGCTTGGCGTGGCGCATCTACCGGGGAGGTCGCGAGAGGGTGAGTTTGTTCGTTCCTTCTTTGTCTCACGGACATATAATTTATCTTGCTTGCTCTAGCGCTAATTCTAATTTGGAAAAGTAGATCTGATCAAACTTGCTATAGATTTGTGGTGCACGCATGGAATTGTTTGATTTGGTTGAGGAGGTAATAAATCTTTCTAGAGGCCCAAAGATTCAGGTCACCTTTCTAGGTATTTCAATTTCAGGCTTGCATTATTTGTAGAGGCCCAAAGATTGAGTTCATCTTTCTAGGTATTTCAGTTTAGTGCTTGCATTATTTCTAGATGCCCAAAGATTCAGTTCACCTTTCTAGGTATTTCAGTTTCAAGCTTGCATTATTTCTAGAGGCCCAAAGATTGAGTTCACCTTTCTAGGTATTTCAGTTTAGAGCTTGCATTATTTCTAGAGGCCCAAAGATTCAGTTCACCTTTCTAGGTATTTCAGTTTAGAGCTTGCATTATTTCTAGAGGCCCAAAGATTGAGTTCACCTTTCTAGGTATTTTAGTTTCAGTGGCATTATTTCTAGAGGCCCAAAGATTGAGTTCACCTTTCTAGGTATTTCAGTTTGAGCTTGCATTATTTCTAGAGGCCCAAAGATTCAGTTCACCTTTCTAGGTATTTTAGTTTGAGCTTGCATTATTTCTAGAGGCCCAAAGATTGAGTTCACCTTTCTAGGTATTTCAGTTTGAGCTTGCATTATTTCTAGAGGCCCAAAGATTGAGTTCACCTTTCTAGGTATTTTAATTCTGAGCTTGCATTATTTCTAGAGTCCCAAAGATTAAGTTCGATCGGTGCAAGCGGCCCTGCTACCCATGCGGTGTCGAACTCAACTTGCAAGGGCAAGGCGTCGGAGGGGTTCGGGGCTTGGGCTCTCTGAGCCTTCCTACTGAGGCGGCGATGGCGAGCTCCTCCCTCGGTCGTGAGGGCTCAGGGATCCCTCCCTATCGTGAATGACTTCCGTGATGAGTTAGCTCATTCTTTGTTTCATGAAGTGTTTTTTATTTTGTGAAGCTTGATTGATGACTTGTATGTTTAAGTGGGATATCTTATTTGTATGGACAAACTAAAAATTATCATGTTTTGCATGCTTCATTTGTATAGATGGTTCATTTATGTCAATTGTGAGCGTGAGGAGACCACAGAAGAGCCGGCCACACCAAGAGGGTGCTTGGATCCAAGGGACTTATTTTAGTCTGACTAAAAATAGGGTCTAAAGTAGTCAAATGATTGAGATAGAGCATTTATTGTCAATCTAACCCTGCCATCCATACACCTCTTTGGTTTAGAGTTAGTCCAGGGTTAGAATCTAACTCTAACCTCTAACTGAGTTAGAGTTCTACTCGTCTCGGTTCATTGCCATCATACTTTCCCCATTCCCGTGTTTTCAGTATCCTGCGAATGAAAGAGGCCCTTTTTTGCGGGAAAAATCAAAGAGGCCCTTAGACTGATTTAGGTTAGGTCATTTTTTATAAACGTGTTATGTCCAAAATTTAATCAACGTGCTCCGGTTTCCATGAAAATAATCCGGTTTCATGTAGTAATTCATTCATTTATTTATTCTTCTGCGGGGGGTTTGCATGTAATTAGTGAGGTGCGAAATGTAAAGTACCCGGCATATGCTCCAGTCGTGCAGCATTACGACCCGGTGCTCTATGTCCCACATGTCGGCGAATGGGAGCACGTGGAAATAGCCTAGGAGTACATATAGGAGGATAAATGCGTGAAAAATATGTCTTGTGAAGCGTGGCAGCGGTTCAAAAAGTAGACCTAAAGTGATGACAGCTATAGGTGCATGCACCCAACTAGTGGTACTAGACATCGACTAATTTTCCCTCAAAAAAGAGGCACGAGTGCTCGGTACTCCTACTCTATAAACACGAGTCCCATCGACAACAGCGTCGTCCGTGCTACAGCTAGCTCTCCTCCTCGTTTCTCTCTTCTAATTCTAAACTCGCCGGCGCTTGGGTGGGCAGGGTGGGTTTGCTCAGCTATGCCCCACCTCATAGTGAAAGCGTTCATTTGGAATAAAAATGCCATATACTCCCTCCGTTCATAAATGTAAGCCTTTTTAGATACTAGTTCAAATGGAATACAACATACAGATGTATGTAGACATAGTTTAGAGTGTAGATTCACTCATTTTGCTCCGTATGTAGTAGTCACTTGCTGGAATCTTTAGAAAGACTTATACTTGGGAACGGAGGGAGTACTATACTCATAAAACATTAAGGCCACGAGGCGATGCAGTGCTGGTTATAGGAGGCAAGAAGAAGAGATGCACGGGCATCGATGGCGTCCACCTCCTCGACTCGGTATGCGGCCCACGAGCAGCGCCTAAGTAGCAGCGGCTTTCGTGGCGGTCGGCGTGCTTCGAACAATGGCGTCCAAAGATTCCAGCTCTTTGGAAGAAGGCCAGCGTCTTCTGTCCTCGCTTGCCTTGTAGTGGCCTATGTAGACAATTTCCTCATAGGCGTGGATGTGCGGTCGACGGTTTCTTGCATGGCGGGCTGCTTGCGGCGAGTGCGGCCTCGAGGTGCACATTCTTCGTCGCGACCTCCGCACCTGCAGGACCACCGGGCTTGAAAGAGTTCGTCACCATGTAGGCTGATGAGGGTGGCAGGCAATGAGGAGCACCGGGCGGCGTGGGCTGGAGCGATCTGGCAAGGTCGTCCGCGCTTCTTGACGGCGGTGAACTTGGGGATGGAGTTGACCATCATGTCGTCCATGCGAGGCGGCCGGCGTCGGCGAGGACTCGATGCTGCGGTCGCATGACACCGTCTGGAAATGCTGCGCGGTGCGGGGGCATGAGGCGGCGCCTTGGATGATTTGGCACAGCCGACTGCCGCTCGCGTAAATCGCCTCCATAGGTGCTTGTGGCTTCTGGTCACTTGGTCTTGGATTGGAGTGAGCAGTGTTGCGCAGAGACTTGGGAGTAGATGGATTGGAGTAGGGCGCCTTTATTATATGAGAGTCCAAACTCTGTTGCATTCACATCGTGCTGGCTCTATTCTGCTTCTCCAATTAATTCCTTCTGCATGTAATTGAGGATGCATCATTGACCGTTCAACGTCTCGGGAACCGCTACCCTCTTCCTCCTTGGCATTCAAGAACCTATGGACCCGTCGACAACGAGGTGCCTATGACGACTTCATAAATTTCAAGATGATAGTGTCGTGCGTGTGTGCGTTCATAGGGGTGAGTGTATGCGCGTGTATATGAGCGCTTGCGTCTGTACTGTGTAAAAAAACGTAGATGCGTGTCAAAAAGAGACTAGTCAGTATACTCAATATTGTGCACCTCGGAGAGGAAAACGATAGAACTAGTATGTATTTATTTACAGTGCAGATTCACTCATTTTGCTCCATATGTACTCCGTCTCGGTGTAGTCTAGTCACTTGTTGAAATCTCTAGAAGGGCAAATACTCCTTTCTAGTTTACAAGGTTGTACTAGCAAGTAGTTGTACGTACTAGTACAATAGTGGGCTCACATAGCAATTTTGTCTCATGCAAGAGCCTTGCTATATGCGTGCTCCAATGTTCGAAACTGCAACGTTCGGTTTGCGCTTGGCTCTTCGCCTCTTGAGAAGGCGAACAATGATGTTACTACTACTGCTTCTACATTGTCGAATCCATTTGCTGCATGTCCGTCCACCGTGAGCGGGACGGATAGCTTGTTGTAGAAGTACTACTAAGCAAAAGCTTGGCCTCGTTTGCGAGCAACCGCGCGCATGGGCGAGGGAGAAGGCGTGTAGTAAAATCAAGCTTCTCCTCGTTGTACGAGTTGACGCGACACATCATAGCATTGGCCCCACATGCTTGCCTCTAAACTTGGCTGAAAGACCCGCAGTGTACAATATATTTGCTGCAACCTCTAACATTTACCCATCACAAATTAAAATATATGCGGCCGTATGCATCGTTCTGATCCAGAGGCCGGGGAGTCCCCCTTTTCGAAAAAAACAAATTAAAATGTATATTCCTGTCTTGACCAGATGAGTGTGCAAACTACAATCACCAGGGTGACGGTAGGGCGAAGACTATTTTCATTTAAAAAAACTTGAGGCGGCCACATAGCATGGAGCCGACCCCAGCGATTTTAAGCTTACAGGCACGGTACCGCTATCCTAGACTACTCTACACATGAAACTGCCACACGGCGTCCGGGCTGCGCTTGGCTCTTCGCCTCTTGGGAAGTCGAACAATGATGGAGTACTACTGCCTTTGGAGGAGTACTACTGATGCGCTTCAGCCATCGACACCGTTTGAACTGTTGCATGTCCACCGCGTGCAGAGGGAGGCGTGTAGTAAAGCTTCTCCTAGTCTTGCCAGCCACCACGCTCATGGGCGAGGAGGGGCGCTCCTGCCTTTGTGTGTATGACAGATGGGCCCGACATGTGTGTGGCCAACCTGTCATATAGCCAAAGGCGAGTGCGATTAAGTCCATGAGGAGAGGATATTCAAACTTCTCGTTGATGTACGAGTTGACGCGACACATCAAAGCACTGCACTCGATATACTCCATCCTTTCCGGTTTATAAGCCTCAATTCAAAAATCTCACCAACCAAGGAACTGTAGATGGTGAGTGGTGGAATATTTTTTGTAGTTTGCACACCCAATTAGTGGTCTTGTTTTTCTCAAAAAAGTATGTTTATCAATGCATTAATTGCAATGCATGCATGCATAAATTACATGCATTGGTCAATTTTGTCTTAATACTTGCATGCAATGATTTAATGCACCTTGGAATCTGAACATGTGATGGGGAACAACCAAATTGAGCCTTATAAAATGGAAAAACTGAAATTTTGAGATAAGCCCTATAAACCGGAAAGGAGGGAGTATTTCAATAATTTGCGTTTATCGACGCATTAATTACAATGCATGCATGCATGTCGTGACTCTTCTTTTGATACTACTTGCATGTGTTGATTTAATGCACCTTGAAGTAGTACTATAAAATATGTGACGGTAAAGCTTTGTAATACCCTGGACCAAGTCGAGAGATGATTGTGCACGAGGAGGGCGAGATCATGCAGACCGAACAGGACCTGACGATGGAGCTCTCTAAGGTCTCGATGGACCTCACCGTGCTCCACTACCCCTTGTGCCTCCGCCCCTTGACGCCTCCAGTGTATGAGGTTCGAATACACCTCGTCCGTTCGGCTGATTGAGCAAGGTGCGGGTTTCTTGATTGATGTGTTGTTCGATTGAATTCTGCAGTGCAAGGGAGGGCACCTGGCCTGTGCGGAGTGCCGCGTCGGCGCCCGGGAACCCGATGTGATGCGGAAGTGCGGCGCGGTGGTGGCTTCGACGTGCGGAACACGGCGGTGGACTCCGTCCTTTCGTCGGTGAGGGTGGAGTGCCCGCACGAAGGCTGTGGGCTCTACGTCACTTACCACAAGCTCGCCGATCACCAGAGTGTGTGTCCGCTCGCGCCCTGCAAATGCCCCGTGCCCGTCTGCGGCTACGAAGGCCCGCCACCGGCACTCTACCACCACATCAGCACCGCACATCCCATGCCCGTGCACATGTTCCAGTACGGCAAGGTGCTCCAGCTGCAAGTGCCACCGTCGGAGCCACGGCTCTTGCTGTTCGCAGAGGACCGCCGCGCGTTTTTCTTGGTCGGCGGCGTGCTCGACATCGGCACGCCTATCACCGTGTCGGTCGTCTGCATCAAAGCGGGGGCGTCCCCACTGCCGCACTACTTCGCCAAGCTATGGGCGAACGGCCCGCCGGGGGAGCCCAAAGGCACGACCGACGCCGTCAAGGTGGAAATGGAGGTGACAAGCAGCAAGGATCCCGGCGACGTCGACGTGCAGGAGCTGACCTTCTTGACAGTTCCGCCCAAGCTGCTGGCCGGGGCTAAGCTTGTGTCCCTCCGCATTCAGATTGACAAGCTCACGTCCTAAATGTTTCTCTGATTGCCTTCATTTATCTTAGTAATATGCTAATATAGGGATTACCTTGGTCTACTTTAGCTTAAGAAATGGTGGGTTTTGGTGGCGATGCAGCAATTACTTGACATCATATCGGTATTTTCCAACGATCGAATGGATATTTTGTGTCATTGGATATAAAGTTCCTTTGGGTAAGAAGTACTACTTGTCATCAAAATGGATAAAAGGAGATGTATGTAGGCGTATTTTAGTTCTAGATCGTCCCTTTTATCCATTTTGATGCCAAGCACTCCTCCGTTCCACAATACATGCCTTCCATTTGTCAAAATATAGATGTATCTAGACATGTTTTAGTATATAGGTACATCCATGATAGAGCCAATCGGATGGTTGAGAACACTAAAATTAGTAGCTACAGATCGTGTGTGACTCCCGGATCAGAGGCGGGGTCATCATCCTCCTTTTCGAGAAAAAACAGACGCGTGTGTGAGAGGACAAGTGCGTGCGTGCACCTCTTCTCTTCCTGTATAACGTACTACTAAACTCAGAGTACAAGTTTTTATGGGTGGCACGATGGTGCGTGCGAGAAGTCCCGAGAGATAGGTTTGATGCGTCTGAAAAAAAGGACTAGCCTAGAGCTCGCCACGCAGCTATCCCTGTCGAACGCCCTATTAACCGTAAGATATGTATACGACGGTGCCAGTTATTGCACGTACACAGCAGTACTCCCTCCTTTCCGGTTTATAGGGCTTAATTCAAAAATCTCACCAACCAAGATGGTGAGTGGTGGAATATTTTTTGTAGTTTGCAAAAGCACCTAATTAATGCTCTTGTTTTTCTCAAAAAATTATGTTCATCAATGCATTAATTGCAATGCATGCATGCATAAAGTAGCTTGCGTCTCGTCAGATTCCAAATTACTCCACGCTATATTGAATTGCAAACCTGTTCACACCAATCACAACCTAAACGGTTTCCCACTTAGGAGCGTATTAGTACCATGCTATATTGAATTCCAAACCTGTTCACACCGATCACAACCTAAACGGTTTCCCACTTAGGAGCGTATTAGTACCCGGTCATAAATACTAGTATGCCAAGATGACTGCACATTCCTCCTCAACTCCTCATCCACAAAAACATACAAGTCATTCAGCATCCTTCCCTTGTGTCTGCCATGGCCAGCATGAGTTCTGGGTCGAGAGATTGCCACCAGGGAGAGGCGAGCATGGAAGCGGAAGCACGAGAGATGTCCCGCCTCGCTGCGAGAGCAGCCGACATGTCCCGCCGCACGGAAGTAGCAACACAGAGGTCCCGCCGCGCAGTCGATGCAGCAGACTGGTCCGGCCGCGCCGCGGAAGCAGCAGAGATGTCCCGCCGCGCCACGAATGCATCAGAGATGTCCCGCCGCGCCACGGCGGCCTAGGAAAATTTCTCGCGGGTAGGCGACGACTGTTACAGGCGCATGCATCCGATCGTCCATTGCCAGATGGATCAGATCTCCGGCTGGGTGAGGTTGCAGGACGACGTGAAAGCCTCGTTTGAACAGGCTACCGGCGTCATCCGGCAACTAAGGGAGGGCAATGAGAGGCTCGGGCGGCGCGACTTGCCGAGGGAGAAGATCGTCCGAAGTGCAGACCAGCGAGGAGAGAAAGTGCCTTGTTGAAGAGGACCGGCGTCATCGTCAAGAAACTTATGGGCGAGAATGACATGCTCCGCAATGGCGCCAAAGGCTGGTGGAGAATCCGTGGATGTTGTCAAGCAGCGTCTTGAGGACACGAAGAGCTCATCGCCGCCGCTGCGGAGACTAGTTCCAGCGACCTGCAGCAACGCATCAAGAAAGTAGAGATCAGCGAGCGGATCCTTGTCTTCCTTCTTCTTTTGCCCTTGTGTATTTGGGCGTAGCCACATGTGGCTTTTTTAATTATCTTTCCAATTATGTAAGATAATTAATCGTCCTTATCTTTCTATGGAAGATCAATGTTGCGAGGCTGGAATGAAGAAAACTCTTCTTGTGGCGACCACAGCGTTGTTGTTCTTCTAGTTCTTCTTTGGGCTTCCTTCAGTTTCCTGGTTTCTTTTGATGTAATAATCGGTTTAGGATGTGGATTGTGTCGTCGGTTGTGGAATGTTGGGTTCTAGCGCGGATGTTAGGCCTTTGTTGGCCTCTTGGGATGTTGCGATTTCAATCTGGTAGCTTTTAGTCCTTCGTGTTAGGCTGGAGTTGTGTTGAACTTCTTGTGAATTGTGGTGGTTTTCAGTAATGAAAATCGGAAGGGGCAATCCCTTCTTTGATCAAATTTTTTTAATCGTCCTTATATATTCATCAGTCTTGCTATAAGTCGCAGTAGATGCTATATAGGTCCGTCGGATCTTACATCAAGATCCGTGCTTTCATATTTTCTTTTTTCTCTCTTAAATCTCAATCGAGTGAGACATAGCCACGCCATTAAAGAGAGGCTCAGGAGCCATTAATGGAGACCTTGGGAGAGAGGTGGACGGAAGATGGAGGTCAAAGGGCTCTCCTCCCGATAAGCACGCGCAGTGGTCTGATCGCACGCCTCTCGTACTCAAATAGCTACCCTGCACGGCGCCTCCTAGCTAATAAAAAATGGGGACGCGTGGCGGCACGTAAATGGCACTAGTAAGTAGAACGCCCATGGTTTCAATAATACTTGTGTTTCCGATTGTAACGTGACAACACTTGTTCCAAAAAGACTTGGTTGATTGTTAATGTGTGCACCTTCGCAAATCGGACTGCAAATTTACCATAGCATGTTGGTGCCATGTCATGGCACCAAGCCAAGTTTCATTATTTTCATGCGTGTTTTGGATTTACAGGAATTAAAAAACTAAGTTTGTCAATGTTTCCAACCCAGCCACAACGCCCAGAATTTTGAATTTCATTCCCATTTCTTGCATGGAACCTAGAAATTTACCCGAGGACACACATGTGATTTTTCAACCAACTTTGGTGCACTGGAACATGTGCTTGTATTTTAAATTTGAATTATGCACACAAAGGTGACATGTTCCCTCCCAGAACCACGAGCCTTCTTGAGAGAAGCTCCGATTTGCAAGAAGCTTATACCAAAATTTGTTCCTATTCGGCCAATTTTTTTAGCACGGCATGGTACTACCATGACATGACACCATGCCAAGTTTCATGATTTTAAAACCAAGTTTCTCAATGTTCTCGACCGAGCCACGACGCCCAGATGTTTGAATCTTATTCTCATTTTTTGCATGGGACCTACTCCCTCCTTCCATCTATATAGGGCCTAATGTGTTTTTCAAGATAGCCTTTGACTATTGACAACATTAATAGCACATGAGATGTATACTATGAAAATTATATTATTGGAAGCTCCTTTGACATACAAATTTGAAGGTATGCTTTGTGTAAGTTGCACGTCATATATTATTGCTCTAACGTTTGGTCAAAGTTAGCCTCGAAAAACGCATTAGGACCTATATAGATGGAAGGAGGGAGTAGAAATTCACCCGAGGACACAAATGTGATTTTTCAACCAACTTTGGTGCACGGGAGCATGTCCTTGTATTTCAAATTTGAATTATGCACAATAAATGACCAACAACTCAATTAATGTGTAAATAAGGCCAAACGAAGCCGGAATAATTCCAAATTTAACAAGGCACTCATGTAGTTCTATGTTGCCTTTGTAAATAAACTCAAGGGGGACAACGTATATCGTTTCGCACTCAAAGGTGTACGTTCCTCTCGGAACCACAAGCCTTCTTGAGAGAAGCTTCGGTTTGCAAGAAGCTTATACCAAAATCTATTCCTATTCGGCCATTTTTTTACCACAACATGGTAGTACCATGTAATGACATCCATGCCAAGTTTCATGATTTTCAGACGTGTTTTGGATTTACAAGAATTTTAAAACCAAGTTTCTCAATGTTCTCGGCCGAGCCACGATGCCCAGATGTTTTAATTTTATTCTCATTTCTTGCATGGGACCTAGAAATTCACCCGAGGACACAAATGTGTTTTTCAACCAACTTTGGTGCACGAGCATGTGCTTGTAGTTCAAATTTGACTTATGCACATTAAATGACCATAAACTCAATTAATGTATAAAAAGCGACAAACGAACCGGAATAATTCCAAAATTTAACAGGCACTAATGTAGTTCTATGTTGCCTTTGTTAAGAAACTCAAGGGGGGCAGCGTATATCGTTTCACACTCAAAGGTGGCACGTTCCTCTTAGAACCACGAGCTTCCAAATCGGCCCAATTTTTACCACAACATGTTAGTGCCATGACATGACACCATGCCAAGTTTCATGATTTCCAGCGAGTTTTGGATTTACATGAATTTAAAATCTAAGTTTCTCGATGTTCTTGGCGAGTCATGGCCTTGAGATGTTTGAATTTCATTCTCATTTCTTCCATGGGACCTAGAAATTCAACCAAGGACACACATGTGATTTTTCAACCCACTTTGGTGCACCGGAGCATGTGCATGCAATTCATATTTAGATTATGCACATTAAAAGTCCAGAAACTCAATTAATGTATAAAAAGGCCAAATGAACCCGAAATAATTCCAAAATTTAACAGGTCACTCATATAGTTCTATGTTACCTCTGTAAATAAAATCAGGGGGGAGGCAGCGTATATTGTTTCGCACACAAAGGTGACACGTTCCCTCTCGGAACCACGCGGCTCGTTGAGAGAATCTTCGGTTTTGCAAGAGGCTTATACCAAAACTTGTCCCAATTCAGCCAAAAATTATACGTATGAAAAAAGGGTTTTGATTATCCCGAACATCTCGCTACGTAGACCAATAATGTACCATGATTTGAATTCAACATAAAATGGATACAAATATTGGAATTGGAGAGCGTATGGTACATGTAGTTCATAGTGAAATATGATTACTACTATATGCATGTCTTTTTGTTATCAAGATAATATTTAAATTATTGTATAACTTGACAACAATCGTATTGAAATAAGGAAAATTGATTCAAATTTAGTCCATATGGTAGACGACAATATATATGTTCGCATGGTGGAGTAAAATGTTCATATATGATGGAAGATCAAAATGTACGACTACATCAATTATAAACCGCAAGGTCACCTAATGATATATTCGAATTCAACATAACGTGGATTCAAAAATTGAAATTTGAGATCATGGCATCTGTAATCATATAAAAAGGGACATTACTATTTCTTTGGTGGGAATTGATTTGTTTTTTGTTGTTGTTGAGGGAAGTGCAAATCGATTTGGTACTATGCAGGGTAATCTTGTTCTCCCAATTTTTCTTGTAGATTTTTCAATGGCATATATAGCAATATAGTAAAAGGGGACATGACTCTCTTGTGTCTTGTATGAATTGTTTTTTTACACATTAAGTTTGTTCTGCCGAACAAGGAATCCGCACCATGTTATCCCGAAATTTTCAAGCTCGAGTATCTTTTGTCTCACCTGCTTTGAAACTCCCGCTTCTTCAACCCGCGCCGTGCCTTGTTATCCCAAAATTTGGACGCGCGCGAGAACTCCCTCCTCATCCAAAATCGCTCCCGCAACGCAGACACGTGAAATCCCCCTCTACCCCTCAGCCGGAAATTAAGCTCCACGTCGCAGTGTCAAAACCGGTGGGGGTACGCTGGTAACTTACCCTACATTTCGGACAAGCGCGTCCCTAAGCTTGGCTCCCCCTCCCCCTTCGCCCCCCCCCATTCGTACACCGAGGCTGCCAAAACCTGCGAAACCCCATGCTCCTCCGTCGGCCTCCCGACCGCCGCCCAGCCAGAGACTCTTCCCCGACTACGTCGTCCACCGCAACAGCTCGCCGTCCCTCATCCACCGCACTGGATGAGGATCTGTTGTCGATCTCGTCGTCCCGCCGGATCAGCCGCCCCTCCTCCACCTCCAAGGAGCTGCCCCGATGTTCGCCTCGTCTATCGCGCCACCTCAATACCCACAACACCGTCTTGACCTGCCCCACCGGAACCGCAGCACCCTCACCAATTCCTCTGATAAAGCCGAGGCCAACTCGGCGCCACCAAGGAGGTTCTGCACTCACCGCTGCATTTTATCTTTTATTCGATCTCACGGGGCTGCCGGTGCTCGATACCGAGCAGACATGGCGTCTCCATCGACGGCGCCGTCGCCGGCCACATCATCCACGGCGTCTATCCCCCATGTCGTTGCTTCCTCGGCGGCGACTTCCACAACGGCACTAGCTGCAACTGCTCCGGCTCGCGCTCGCGCTGCGGCTCTGTTCTTGTTGTCGGTCGCGCTGCTGCACTGCTCCTTCTTTCGTTCATGCTGCTGCTCTGCTCTTGCTCTCGCTTGCGCTGCTGCTGCTGTTGCACGACCCCCGGCAGCTATAGGAGTTGCTGCTTTAGCTTTTCGCTTCATGTGTGCTCTTGCACGACTTGCTCTCTGCTAGTCGTTCCTGCTCGGCGTCTGCTGATTTAGATCACTGCTTCTCTGCTACTAGTGCTCGAACGCCCTAAACATCTATTGCAATGCTCTATTACTAGTTCAATCAGTTTCGACAGTAAAATTCAATTTCGACTGTGAAGTTCATTTTCTTCAGTTAAGTTTAGAGTGAAAAGTACTTACAGCATCTGTCGAAGCGGCCGTGGTGCGGCTGATGCGTTTTACATCTAGCACTTTTTGGTGATGTATTTTATATCATCTATTGCAGATGATATTAGGGTCCCACTTCAGATTAACGTTGTTTGTCTTGTCATGCTTCAGCCTCGTCGCCGTACACCTTAGCGGAGCTGCTCCAACGACGGAACCGTCCATCACAGCGGAGCAGTACCCTCGGCGCCGTTTCCAGAGGCCTCGGATCTTCTTCCCCACCTCTGACAGTCACACCAGCATCATCACCATCCTCCACATCCAACCCAATGATCTTTGAGGTCCACAAGGCTATGCCAAAGAGGTTGTACACTCGTCGCATCACTTTGTTTCTCCATTCCTCTGTTCTTCCAATTCATGTGAGCCAAACACCAGGTTGGTGAAATCCTATGTTTCCAAATGCTCTGTTTTGCACGTGCATTCCTATCCTATTCATGTGTTTTCCTGTCCCGCGTTTATAGAATCCTCCAATTCTAAGAGCCCTTACAGATTTACTTCATTTTCAGATTGGCATAAAAGAAAACTACGTGTGTTATGTCCTGCTCTGTCGTGCCGTCATCCACCCACACGAGGTGCACCATCGACGAAGCGTTCACGCAGCAGAGATCCCCCTGAGACTTTCTTTCGCCGCCTCAGATCATCTTCCCGTTTAAGCAGCCACGCCAACTGCATTACCATCATCGGTGGCGCAGATGAACACGAGGACTACAGTTCCGGAAGAGAGGTCGCTGTCTTTCGTGTTTGCTTCGTTATACATCGGTTATTATTACCTGCTACTTTATCATTCAATCTTGAGTTTTGAGTTGCCCATGGGTCTCATATCGAGCCGACAACGAATAGTATCATCTACTATCTGGTTCATCTGGGGTCTTCTATGTGGTTCATGTTGGGTGGGCAACAAACAATAGATGATCCATTGTCTATCTTTTAAGCTGAAGCTATAATCTACCTGCTATCATTAGTTTTGGATCCATCCACTCGTTTGCTACCATCGGTCTTGATTTTTGCATGCACCCTTAGGCCTTACAAAATCTAACTATTTTTTATTATGCATGTGGATATTGCACACAATCGTCTTGAACATGTAGAGAAAAAAGAAGACCGTTGTGTGTGAATATAATGTCATGCGACGCGCTCCATGGTGGGGTAAGTGCCCCCCCTCTCCTGCATTTCAGATTGTATTCGAGAGGAAGATAACTGTTGGATGGAGATTAGGAAGGAGCCGACCACGCTGTTTACCACCGAGGTGTTTGCTCTAACTGGCATCTTGATGTTGGTCATATCATGCATATGGCGCCTTGCATTGCTTACATTATACATCTTATATGTCATCAGCTTAGTTTAGATTTGCTTTGTGTGAATGCCACTGTTTGGTTTCTATATCATACTCCCACCATTCCTAAATATTTGTCTTTTAGAGATTTCAACAAGTGACTACATACGGAACAAAATGAGTGAATCTACACTCTAAAATATGTCTATATACATCCGTATGTGGTAGTCCATTTGAAATCTCTAAAAGACAAATATTCAGAAACGGAGGGAGTATATGGAAAATATGCAATGCCATCTTCTTTATCCGGGCATCATATCGTGAATCATGCAATGCCATCCTGTTTAGCCAGTCATCGTATATGTGAATTGTATCGTGCCATATTTTTTCCATAATGTATTCCATTTGTCAACAATGTTTATACATTCATCTACTCTTCTGTGCATCAGCCATTTGAGTCGGTCATGGGAAAATCTGGAGTGAAAACAAGGTCTTACGAGCGTCGGTGCTACTGTCGATGCAGATTTCTTGTTGATTCTGAGATAGCTCCTCGAGAGGAGGATTGAGAGAGATGACCGTCGTATCCCCGAGGTGCATGCTCTAACTTGGCTGGGTTATATTGCTCATATCATGCATATGGTGTCTTGCATTGCCATGCCATCTGCTTAGATTAGACATGCTTTGTGTGAATGCCTCCTGTTTGCTTTCTATATCGGATATGTGAATTATGCAATGCCATGTTTTTCAGCGAGTTATCATATATGTGAATTATGCACGCCATGGAGCCAGGCATCATATATGTGAATTATCTCATGCCATCTTTTTTTCATTACGTATTCCATTTGTCGACAATCTGTGTATATTGAACTACTCTTCATGTGTATCAGCCATTTGAGCGGTTATTGAAAAATGGAGTGAAAACAAGGTCTTTGAGAGGCAATGGTACATGTTGAAGCATATATCTCGATGGTTCTGGGAGCTCCTCGGAGGAGGATTAGAGAGCAGATGACCAGTCCTATATCCCACGAGGTGTATGCTCTAAGTTGCAATGTTTATATTTCTCATATGATGCATATGGTGTCTTGCATTGCTTAGTTTAGACATCATATGCACAATATTGAATTCTATCTGCTTAGTTTAGAGATCATACTTGCAAGTGCAGCTGCTTAGTATATGAATCAATTATGTCAATTATATCATGCCATCCTGTATACTTAGACAACATGTATGTGAATTATTTCATCCCAACCTATTTTAGAAAGACATCATATAGTTTTGTCATGTCATCCTGTTTAGGTACTCATCATATGTTGAATTATGCCATTATATCATGTTAAGTTATCCATCATATATCTGAAAGCTGTGTCATGCTATTACATTTAGTTAGGCATCATATATGTGAAATTGTGCCATCTCTGTCTGTTTGGTTATACAACATATATGTGAATTACCACATCATCTATCATACAATGTCAGTACGTTCAATTTCTTTTCTTGTTTATCAGCCATTTGAATTGGAGGGGGTGATGGCAGTATCTAAGGGAGCAAAAACCCGTTCTTCACAAAAGACAGTGCTACCGGTCGATGCAGATAGAACCATGGTTGTACTGGCCCACAAACGAGCCTCACCACACATAATCGAGACTCTTACAGATTGCACACTTACACTGTTCGGTAGAGAACCAGCTACAACCCATCTAACCGCAACCCCAGTGAATAGTAACCCACTTATAGTTGACAAAGCACCATGTCCACCACAGCGTACCCCCACAAGAGCAGTTTATAAAGCTACTTTAGTGCCCAAAGCACGAAGACCACCACAGCTAACCCAAACTCCACGGTTAAAGCAGAAGAGCAACTGTTCTCAGGTCAGATTCCGTAGCTATGGTCCATACTCCTTTGTTGTTGCATCACTGTATTTACTCATACCAACTACTTTCAAATTTGAAGGATCCAATTGAAACTCCAATGGTGCAACAAGTATGTTTTAAACCTATTTCTTTAACTGGATTGCTGTTCTAACTTCTTGCTCTATGTTGATTTCAGTTTAAGTTGTATAAACAGTTATGTTCTCATGTCATGCACATTACAAGTGCTGCCAATGTTGTGTAGTTTCTCACACTTATATTCATCTCTGTTGTTGTGTCTTAAAATATATGAGTTGAGCTGTGTCTCTATCTTGATTAGGGAACATAAACTAGAATGATATGGACAATCAGTGACCATAGTACATAGATATATGTTTGTTTCATGCTGTTATCCTGTCCACCTTACTCTGAATCGGTTTACCAAAATGAGTTTCAGTATACTACAAGCTAAACTGTGATGTATGCCTTGTTTCTCTTGTACTATGCAAGCAGAATATTGGAGAAGAGCACCCCACTATGCAATGGTAGAGAAAGTAATGCAGATAAGGTTCAAGATAGTGAGACAACCTGTTGGTCTCCAAGAAAGGTGATAAAATGATCTTGTAGATAGTGAAAACCCCAGATCCTGCGTTGATGTAGTGTTCGACTTCTTGGCAAGATCACTGGCACAAGCTCTTCGAACTTCGCTGCTGAATCACTTGACTTCTTTAGTCTCAGCTACAAGCTGAAAGGCATCGATCGGTGTCTTTGCGGCAAGAAGCCGAAGGACCGAGGAAGTCCTGCGAGAATTCAGATCGTACTTTCTTGTGCAATGACAATAGCTGGAGGATTTAAGCGCCAAACAAGAGAAAGTTAATAAGCTTGCTAAGCATCTTGCCAGCATTATGGGTACCCAGGATATTGTTTCTTGAACTCTTCTGAAGTGGTTTCAGTTCTGGACTTGTTTTATTGCGGCGTTTATATGCTGCTTTGTTCCCTACATTTGCACCGGTGGAGAACTTTGATGCCCAGTGGATGTAATATGTGTAATAGCCGTGATAGCCTAGCATAAGTTTCTTGCTTATTTATTTCCTTGTTGTCTTGTTTATTTGTTTGCTTGTAGTCAGTGCAGTTCTTTTTCCGCGGTTTGCTAGTGGCTACAAATAACCTATTTTTAAAACTAGGCCACAATAACCATGGGCTAATATTTACTGTAGCGACACTGGGGCTCCTACGGGCCGTAGAAACAGTGGGTCTTCTACGGGCCGTAGAAACAGTAGGCCTTCTACGGGCCATAGAAACAATGGGCCTTCTACGGGCCATAGAAACAATGGGCCTTCTACGGGCCGTATCATCAATGGGCCTTATACGGGCCGTATGATCGATTGGCCAAACATGGGCCAATAACAGGCCGCATTATGGCTGTAAACGGGCTAGAGTTGGAATCGTCCGTTCATGGGCCGACCATAACGGGCCATCGTTAATAGGCCATATGTAACGCCCCGGATACAATTTTCCATATTCGTAACTCCAACTCTTGCCTTTTTCGGAGATGCGATATGGTTGGGTTTTTGTCTTCGTTTTGCTTTTTGTTCATGTCATGCATTCATCATTGCATCTATTGCATTGCATCATGTCATCATGCAACCCTTTTTAAAACTCAACTAAATAAATCGAGTGGATCCTCGGTCCATTTAAATTGAGGGATATTCACAATGGTGATTTCTCTTTATAACATATCCTCCCATATTAGGGAGCTATATTAAAAAATATTCCATTAACTTTGGAATTAACCATAACACACTTGCAAAAATAAATCCCAATGCCTTTGTTATCATAATTCTTGGTCTCTAACTTTGCCATATACCATTTCATCATTTTTCCAAGCTCCACCAAAAATCTGAACATTTTGGACCTTCCAAACCCCACTCCCTATTTAAACTCTTTTGAATGTAATTCAAATGAGGTTGTATTCAAACCCTTCGACCGTCTCTTTGCAATTTTTCGGATCAAGACCATTTTGGTGAGCCGGAAAATTATCCGCGTCCAACATCTTCACCTAACCTCCCTTTCTTTTCCTTCTTATCTCTGTTTTCTTTTAATTTTCTTTAGAGTGAGAGAGAGAGAGCCCAAAGAGCAGACCAAGCACTGCTTCCTCCGCTGCCCAAGGCCCAGCCGGCCCCTGCCTATCTAACCCTAGCCCCGACCCCCTCCTCTCGATCTCTCCCTCCGGCCGCCGCCTCTTGCTCGATCCCCATCTACGCTCGATCCCCTCTCCCTTCCCTCGATCACTCGCCTCCTGATTCCTCCAACCTCCATGATCTCCTCCGTTTTCCCTTGCCTTTGCTTCAACCAGCGCGCCAAGCCCCCACTCTGCGCTTTGATCTGCCTAGATCCGGCGCCACCCTCGGATCCACGCCTCCGCCCATGGCCCGGCCACCTTAGCCCGGTCGGTCTGGTTTGACTTAACGCGACCTCCTCCGCCTTTGACCCGCCATCTTGAGGCCTTGAGTCGCTGGCCATGGACGCCTCTGCTCCATCGCCGGCCGGCTGCTTTCTCCACGCGCCTCTGTTCGTCGTTGTCACCACGAGCTGGGTCACCGCTTCCTGCTGCTGACCACCACCATCGCCTCCTTACTGCTGGCCGAGCCCCAAGTCCGTCGGCCTGCCTCCGCTTTGATCTGGCAGGAACGGAACCCCGGCGACCTCCCGCGACCGGTGTCGGCAAGTGCGACGCCTGCGCCCATCTCTGTTGCATCTCCGTCGGCCTCCTCCTCGTGCTATGGAGCTCCTGCCTGAGCCGTCCCCTCCGGCCAACTCTGCTTCCACCGCTGCTGCTTTGACCTCCCCTGGTTCAACTCGTTTCCAATGAACAGCAGCCCGATGGCTTCTCTGTTCCAAGTGCCTCCAGCAGGCCAGGTCTGTGCACCTCCTCCGCATGTTGCCGTGGACGCCAAGTACCTCGACGAACACCTTGGTTACCGCCTCGCAAGACGTTCCCTGGTTACGCCAAGACCCGGACCAACAAGTACCACGACGTCCGTCGATCGCCAAGTACCCCTACACGTGGATACGCCAAGTTCCTCTTCGACCCGTGTACCACTACCGTCGCCGAAGACCTGTGTAACGGAACCGTCAAGTTCGACTACCTTCATGTGTACCACTACTTCCACGACGACCCATGAACGACTACTTCCCTCGGCGATTTTGTACCGCTCGAGAATGCTCCCTTGGAAGGTATAACCACCGAGAAGACGCCCGTGAACGAATGCATGTGTTGTATGAGATGCCCGTGTTTGCACCGTGTCCGAATTGTCACTCGTTTCCATGCCACTAACCCGTGGGAACCCGGTAGTCGGGAGCACCCCACCATCTCTAGCATGTTTCGCACATCCGCACGCTTCCTTTTGCACCGGTATATCCATGAGCTACCGGAACCGATATGTTGCCGTGGCATCATTTTCGGATTCGTTGCCGTGGCACCCCTTTCTTCCACCACAGTGACAAATGCTTCATAACATGCTCATGTCAACATTTTCATAAAATTTCTAAAAACTTGCGTATGTCATCCGCATCATAATAACAACATTTAAAATGTTTATATTTGTTGTTTCCATCAATTTGCTAAATGCATATGGGGATTTACCGGATTTGTTGTTTGTTATATCCGGCCCCATTTAAATTGTTTAGATGGTATAGTTTTGTTATGCTTCACCTATTGCCATGTTAACCAACATTTAATATTGTTGAGTACCTAACCGAGATTAAACTAAATATGTCAATGTGGTGTTTTGTCAATATGCAACCCGTTGCATATTGAGCTCCACTTAACTTGTAGCATTGTTTGTTGCACTTTGCCATGCCATGCCTCAATAAACCGGACATGCATCATACTTGATTGTGCATCGTGCCATGTTTATGCTTGTGCATTTATCATGTTGTTTGTTTCTTTCCGGTGTTGCTTCTCAGTTACGGTAATGTTGCGATTGTGAGGATTCGTTCGACTACTCCCGCTCGTCTTCTTCATGGACTCATTCTTCTTCCTAGCGGGACTTCAGGCAAGATGACCGTCACCTTGGATCTCATTACTATCATTGCTATGCTAGTTGCTTCGTTCTATCGCTTTGCTGCGTTACCTACCACTTGCTGCTCAAGCCTCCCAAATTGCCATGAACCTCTAACCTTTGTCACCCTTCCTAGCAAACCATTGTTTGGCTATGTCACTGCTTTTGCTCAGCCCCTCTTATAGCGCTGCTAGTTGCAGGTGAAGATGAAGATTGCTCCATGTTGGATTATGTTTATGTTGGGATATCACAATATCTCTTATATTATTAATGCATCTATATACTTGGTAAAGGGTGGAAGGCTCGGCCTTATGCCAGTGTTTTGTTCCACTCTTGCCGCCCTAGTTTCCGTCATACCGGTATTATGTTCATGATTTTGCGTCCCTAACGCAGTTGGGTGATTTAAGGGACCCCTTGACAGTTCGCTTTGAATAAGACTCCTCCAGCCAAGGCCCAACCTTGGTTTTCCATTTGCCTCACCACCACCTACTTTTCCCTTGGGAGTCGCGCTCTCAAGGGTCATCTTTATTTTACCCCCGGGCAGTGCTTCTCCAAGTGCTGGCCCAAACCAGCGATGTCCGGCGCCCCCAGGCAATCGGGGTCTATGCCAACCCGACGTCTGGCTCATCCGGTGTGCCACGAGCGAGATATGTGCAGCTCCTATCGGGATTTGTCGGCACATCCGGCGGCTTTGCTGGTCTTGTTTTATTCTTGTCAAAATGTCTTGTAGCAGGATTCCGAGACTGATCGGGTCTTCCCGGGAGAAGAATATCCTTCGTTGATCGCGAGAGCTTATCATGGGCTAAGTTGGGACACCCTGCGGGGTTTGAACTTTCGAGAGTCGTGGCGCGGTTATGTGGCAGATGGGAATTTGTTAATATCCGGTTGTAGTAAACTTGAAGTAAACTCTTCTAAAATAAACCAACCGTTAATGCGAACCGTGAGTGTCTCTTTTGGGGTTGATCGTGAGGAGAACACGGTTACGGGTTATGTCGGCGTAAGTAGGAGTTCAGGATCACTTCTTGATCATTACTAGTTGACGACCGTGCCTTTGTTTCTCTTCTCGCTCTCATTTGCGTATGTTAGCCACCATATATGCTTAGTCGCTGCTGCAGCCTCACCACTTTACCTCTTCCTTACCCATTAAGCTTTGCTAGTCTTGATACCCATGGTAATGGGATTCTTTGAGTCCTCGTGGCTCACAGATTACTACAACAACGATTGCGGTACAGGTTTGCGATGATCATGGCGTGAGAGCGATGTTTGCTTGTATTGGAGTTCTTCTTACGCTTCTTCTTCGATCGGGGATAGGTTCGGTCGGCAGCCTGGGCTCGCAGGTGGATATTGTTTGAGTTTACTGTTTATGATTCATCCGTAGTCGGATGTTGATCTTGTATGTTGTATTGTTGTATTCATGTGACATTGTATGTATTGGATGTATCCCCACTATTATGTAATGTTGATGTAATGATATCCACCTTGCAAAAGCGTCTTCAAGATGCGCTTCTATCCTTGGTGGGACCTTGAGTTCCTTTAGGATAGGGTCGCATCTTAGGCGTGATAAGTTGGTATCGAGCCTCGACCGACCCTAGGAGCCCCTTGATTGATCGTGTATTTTGGCGTTGTTGAGTCTAGAAGAAAACTGTTTTACGAGTCTAGTTATATCGAGAGTAGGAATTCTTTTACTCCTCGCCCCTAAATCGCTCGGTGAGGAATATTGACGTAGGTGTTTTGAAATACTCCTCTTCCCCTTCAAATTTTTTTTCTTTAGGATCATGCAGTTGGTTTTCCGATCGTTGGTTCTCATCTCTTTTCATCCGGTGCATTTGTCGTCAAGTCGACTCGACCATCTTCATCTTTGCCAAGTTCAATCCTCAGTTCTTCCTCCGACGTCATTGTTTTTCCTTGTCCGAAGTTTTCCTTGTTTTTTCCAGCCGCCCTCCCTTCTTCCTCTCGGAACCGGAGTTCGTAATTGAGTATCCATCCTACTCGTGCGAAGTCTTTGCTTTCTTTCCTAAATGATTTCAACTGGTGTTTTCTCTTCAAGATATTCGTCGGTTACCCCTTCCAAGTTGTCTTTGTTTTCCCGCCCTCCCACCCTATTATTCCCGGAGTTCGAGTTTCTTCCGACCATCAATTCCATTAGTGTGGAGCCTCTTCAGTCTTCCCTAAATTATTTCAACTGGTGAATTGTCGTCTTGTTCGTCATTCTTCATCCCTTTCTTTTTTCGGTGCACTCAATTCAAGTTTTTTCGGTGTTGATCATATTCTTTTCCTTGGATCAAGTGTTCTCCTTGCTTATTTGCCTCTCGCCATTCAATCATTCTGGAGTTCCGAAGACATCTCAGGAGATTCATCTGTGTTCCAATTAATTCGAGGTTGTCACCTCAGTCAAATATTTCAGTTCTTCCGGTGCATCATCTATCTGTTCAACATCCCTTTCCAACGGTATTTTCTTTTAGTGGGCCCTAACCCACAGGTCTTTCCCAGGATCTTACCTGACTCTTTTAATTTCCCCGGAGCTATTCTCAATTCTTTTCAAGTGTGACGTAAGAATGGATTCCATCAGTCACATGCCTTTTCCAAGATCAATTTCAAATCATTTCATTGTTGGCTCAACCTCTCTGTTTTTCTTTCTTCCGGAGTATCTCATTAATTTTGGTGGTGTTTCTCCTCATCATTTGAAGATTGAAGAGCATTTTTCCTCTAAATCTTGCTCGTTCTCCCGAAGATTCGTGGTTCTAGCTTCATGCTATCCTCTCGAATTATTCCGTTTGTCAGATATTTTTTCTTACTTATCCATTTAACCGGAGTGTTGTGTCATCTCTTCAAGTTCTTTTCATCTTATCAAGTTTCCTTCTTCTTCCAGTCGGAGTGCTGTCAAAATTATATTAATCTTATTCCTGCTCTATCTAGTTTTAACCGGAGTGGTTTCA
The DNA here is from genome assembly GCA_021605205.1 of Aegilops longissima. Classification (NCBI taxonomy): domain Eukaryota; kingdom Viridiplantae; phylum Streptophyta; class Magnoliopsida; order Poales; family Poaceae; genus Aegilops; species Aegilops longissima. The sequence goes on from CM038677.1 coordinate 565,700,991, forward strand.
ATATCTATCTTATCACAAAACCTCTTGGTTCTCGTCGTATCCCATGTTCTTCTTATCTAACGGAGTGTTCGCAATCTTGTTCATCTCCATTGTATTCTTCTTTAAATTGTTTAACCTCTCAAGGTTCTTTGGTCTCACTCGTTTGTCAAAGAAGCAACTTAGTTTTACCTCTTCCGTTTCGTTTTTCTCGGTGCCATTCCTAGATCTGGGGCGAGATCCTCTAAATAGTGGTGGGCGTTGTAACACCCGGATACAATTTTCCATATTCAGTAACTCCAACTCTTGCCTTTTAGGAGATGCGATATGATTTTTCTTCGTGGTTGGGTTTTTGTCTTCGTTTTGCTTTTTGTTCATGTCATGCATTCATCATTGCATCTTTTGCATTGCATCATGTCATCATGCAACCCTTTTTAAAACTCAACTAAATAAATCGAGTGGATCCTCGGTCCTTTTAAATAGAGGGATATTCACAATGGTGATTTCTCTTTATAACATATCCTCCCATATTAGGGAGCTATACTAAAAAATATTCCATTAACTTTGGAATTAACCATAACACACTTGCAAAAATAAATCCCAATGCCTTTGTTATCATAATTCTTGGTCTCTAACTTTGCCATATATCATTTCATCATTTTTCCAAGCTCCACCAAAAATCTGAACATTTTGGACCTTCCAAACCCCACTCCTATTTAAACTCTTTTGAATGTAATTCAAATGAGGTTGTATTCAAACCCTTGACCGTCTCTTTGCAATTTTTTCGGATCAAGACCATTTTGGTGAGCCGGAAAATTATCCAGTGTCAACATCTTCCCTAACCTCCCTTTCTTTTCCTTCTTATCTCTGTTTTCTTTTAATTTTCTTTAGAGTGAGAGAGAGAGAGCCCAAGAGCTGTGCCAAGCCTGCTTCCTTCGCTGCCCAAGGCCCAGCCGGCCCCTGCCTATCTAACCCTAGCCCCGACCCCCCTCCTCTCGATCTCTCCCTCCGGCCGCCGCCTCTTGCTCGATCCCCATCTACGCTCGATCCCCTCTCCCTTCCCTCGATCACTCGCCTCCCTGACTCCTCCAACCTCCGCGATCTCCTCCGTTTTCCCCGCCGCCGCTGCTTCAACCAGCGCCGCCCGAAGCCCCCACTCTGCCTAGATCCGGCGCCACCTTATCGGATCCACCACGCCTCCGCCCATGGCCCGGCCACCTTAGCCCGGGTCCGGTCTGGTTTGACTTAACGCGACCTCCTCCGCCTTTGACCCGGCCATCTTCGAGGCCTTGAGTCGCTGGCCATGGACGCCTCTGCTCCATCGCCGGCCGGCTGCTTTCTCCACGCGCCTCTGTTCGTCGTTGTCACCACGAGCTGGGTCACCGCTTCCTGCTGCTGACCACCACCATCGCCTCCTTACTGTTGGCCGAGCCCCAAGTCCGTCGGCCTGCCTTCGCTTCGATCTGGCAGGAATGGAACCCCGGCGACCTCCCGCGACCGGTGTCGGCAAGTGCGACGCCTGCGCCCATCTCTGTTGCATCTCCGTCGGCCTCCTCCTCATGCTATGGAGCTCCTGCCTGAGCCGTCCCCTCCGGCCAACTCTGCTTCCACCGCTGCTGCTTTGACCTCCCCTGGTTCAACTCGTTTCCAATGAACAGCAGCCCAATGGCTTCTCTGTTCCAAGTGCCTCCAGCAGGCCAGGTCTGTGCACCTCCTCTGCATGTTGCCGTGGACGCCAAGTACCTCGACGAACACCTTTGTTACCGCCTCGCAAGACGTTCCCTGGTTACGCCAAGACCCGGACCAACAAGTACCACGACGTCTGTCGATCGCCAAGTACCCCTACACGTGGATAAGCCAAGTTCCTCTTCGACCCGTGTACCACTACCGCCGCCGAAGACCTGTGTAACGGAACCGTCAAGTTTGACTACCTTCGTGTGTACCACTACTTCCACGACGACCCGTGAACGACTACTTCCCTCGACGATTTTGTACCGCTCGAGAATGCTCCCTTGGAAGGTATAACCACCGAGACGACGCCCGTGAACGAATGCATGTGTTGTATGAGATGCCCGTGTTTGCACCGTGTCCGAATTGTCACTTGTTTCCATGCCACTAACCCGTGGGAACCCGGTAGTCGGGAGCACCCCACCATCTCTAGCATGTTTCGCACATCCGCACGCTTCCTTTTGCACCGGTATATCCATGGGCAACCGGAACCGATATGTTGCCGTGGCATCATTTTCGGATTCGTTGCCGTGGCACCCCTTTCTTCCACCACATTGACAAATGCTTCATAACATGCTCATGTCAACATTTTCATAAAATTGCTAAAAACTTGCATATGTCATCCGCATCATAATAACAACATTTAAAATGTTTATATTTGTTGTTTCCATCAATTTGCTAAATGCATATGGGGATTTACCGGATTTGTTATTTGTTATATCCGGCCCCATTTAAATTGTTTAGATGGTATAGTTTTGTTATGCTTCACCTATTGCCATGTTAACCAACATTTAATATTGTTGAGTACCTAACCGAGATTAAACTAAATATGTCAATGTGGTGTTTTGTCAATATGCAACCCATTGCATATTGAGCTCCACTTAACTTGTAGCATTGTTTGTTGCACTTTGCCATGCCATGCCTCAATAAACCGGACATGCATCATACTTGATTGTGCATCATGCCATGTTTATGCTTGTGCATTTATCATGTTGTTTGTTTCTTTCCGGTGTTACTTCTCAGTTCCGGTAATGTTGCGATTGTCAGGATTCGTTCGACTACTCCCATTCGTCTTCTTCATGGACTCGTTCTTCTTCCTAACGGGACTTCAGGCAAGATGACCATCACCTTGGATCTCATTACTATCATTGCTATGCTAGTTGCTTCGTTCTATCGCTTTGTTGAATTACCTACCACTTGCTGCTCAAGCCACCCAAATTGCCATGAACCTCTAACCTTTGTCACCCTTCCTAGCAAACCGTTGTTTGGCTATGTCACTGCTTTTGCTCAGCCCCTCTTATAGCGCTGCTAGTTGCAGGTGAAGATGAAGATTGCTCCATGTTGGATTATGTTTATGTTGGGATATCACAATATCTCTTATATTATTAATGCATCTATATACTTGGTAAAGGGTGGAAGGCTCGGCCTTATGCCTGGTGTTTTGTTCCACTCTTGCCGCCCTAGTTTCCGTCATATCGGTATTATGTTCCCGGATTTTGCGTCCCTAACGCGGTTGGGTGATTTATGGGACCCCTTGACAGTTCGCTTTGAATAAGACTCCTCCAGCAAGGCCCAACCTTGGTTTTCCATTTGCCTCACCACCACCTACTTTTCCCTTGGGAGTCGCGCTCTCAAGGGTCATCTTTATTTTACCCCGGGGCCGGTGCTTCTCAAGTGCTGGCCCAAACCAGCGATGTCCGCGCCCCACAGGCAATCGGGGTCTATGCCAACCCGACGTCTGGCTCATCCGGTGTGCCACGAGCGAGATATGTGCAGCTCCTATCGGGATTTGTTGGCACATCCAGTGGCTTTGCTGGTCTTGTTTTATTCTTGTCGAAATGTCTTGTAGCCGGATTCCGAGACTGATCGGGTCTTCCGGGAGAAGGAATATCATTAGATTGATCGCGAGAGCTTATCATGGGCTAAGTTGGGACACCTGAAGGGTTTGAACTTTCGAGAGCCGTGCCGCGGTTATGTGGCAGATGGGAATTTGTTAATATCCGGTTGTAGTAAACTTGCGATAAACTCTTCTAAAATACACCAACCGTGTGTGTAACATGAGTGTCTCTTTTCGGGTTGATCGAGAGGAGAACACGGTTACGGGTTATGTCGGCGTAAGTAGGAGTTCAGGATCACTTCTTGATCATTACTAGTTGACGACCGTTCCTTTGTTTCTCTTCTCGCTCTCATTTGCGTATGTTAGCCACCATATATGCTTAGTCGCTGCTGCAGCCTCACCACTTTACCTCTTCCTTACCCATTAAGCTTTGCTAGTCTTGATACCCATGGTAATGGGATTCTTTGAGTCCTCGTGGCTCACTGATTACTACAACAACGATTGCAGGTACAGGTTTGCGATGATCATGGCGTGAGGCGATGTTTGCTTGTATTGGAGTTCTTCTTCGCTTCTTCTTGATCGGGGATAGGTTCGGTCGGCCTTTGGGCTAGCGAGGTGGATATTGTTTGAGTTTCTGTTTATGATTCATCCGTAGTCGGATGTTGATCTTGTATGTTGTATTGTTGTATTCATGTGACATTGTATGTATTGGATGTATCCCCACTATTATGTAATGTTGATGTAATGATATCCACCTTGCAAAAGCGTCTTCAAGATGCGCTTCTATCCTTAGTGGGACCTTGAGTTCCTTTAGGATAGGGTCGCATCTTGGGCATGACACCGTGTTGATGGCGCTATGAAAAGCGGCCCAATGTATTAACGGACCACAAGCGGGCGGCGGTAACCTGAGCTGAATTGCCCCAAGCGAAAATAGCGATGTGGGCCGTAAGTAAGCGAATCTTTGAAATGAGCGAAGAATAAATGGGCTCGAGAAGGCCAAAAGATAACATGGCTGGAAGCGCCCAATGAATAACGGGCCCTTAGTGGGTATAAAGTGATACCTTTGTTCATTACGGGCGGTTTCACCACGGGCCATTAATGGGTGTAAAGTGATACCTTTGTTCATCACGGGCCGGTTCACCACGGGCCGTTAATAGGCCAAGAGTTACATAGGGCCTCATATGGGCGAAAGGCGTCATGGGCCATACATGGGCGAAGTGAAAAAAATTTGGAGTCATATTGGATGGCCCAGATGACGCTACTGGGCCTAATTCGGATAGGACGTAGCGGGCCTTGGGTTAGCGGGCTGTAAATAGGCTATATGCGAACAGGCCGTTAACAGGCTTTCCGTGGGCCGGCCCGCCACCTTTTGACCAGTTCAAACAGGCCAGCCTTTTCACAAGAATGGGCCTCTGTTGGGCCGTGCCATGTGTCGACGATCTGTCCAATGAGTGGATGACATCTGTCCCAACGATGAGCCGACACGTGTTTCCTCCAACCAATGATGATTTTACACGTGGAAAATCCCCATTGGTTGGGGCAGTTAACGGGTTATCGGATCCAAAACCCGACCCGATAGCTTAACGGCGTTCCGTTACGGTGGATGCCACATGTCGGCCACCCTTGACGAAAGCATTTCTGTGACGCGCGATTTATCGTCATGGAAGTGGACACTTCCGTGATGATAATTTTAGTAATGTCATGGAACACTTCTCGACAAAGACAGGTATGACTATCTTGATTCTGTCATAAAATCGTCATGGATGTACATGCATGACAAAAAACGCGGCCTACTATGACAAACACGTATCATCACGGAAGTGTTTTTTTTTTGTAGTGCCAGTTCGAAGATGGCACCTTTCGAAGCTCTGTACGGGAGAAGGTGCAGGACACCGTTGATGTGGGATGAAGTTGGAGACCGTCAGTTATTTGGACCAGATTTGATCAAAGAGTCAGAAGAGAAGGTCAAGTTGATTCGAGATAGACTGAAGGTAGCTCAGTCCAGGCATAAGAGTTACGCAGATATAAAACGCAAGGAGGTAGTCTATGAAATCAGAGACAGAGCATATCTTCGAGTGTCACCTCTCCAAGGAGTTAAACGTTTTGGAGTTAAGGGAAAGTTAGCCCCGAGATTTTTAGGACCATACCGAGTTTTGGAATGTATGGGAGAAGTGGCCTACAAGTTGGAGTTACCCGAAGAACTGTCAGGAGTTCATGATGTGTTTCACGTTTCCCATTTGAAGAAGTGCCATGCAGATATGGTCGATATTCCTTTGAGAGATACAGTGCCCCTGGAAGAAATTCAGTTGGATAGTGATTTGACCTACGAGGAGAAACCCGTTAAGATTCTCGAGTTTGCCAGCCGAGTTACGCCCAACAAGGTTATCAAGTTTTGCAAAGTTCAGTCGAGCCACCATACCGAGGACGAAGCCACCTGGGAACGAGAGGAAGACCTACCAAAGACCAGCCGCACCTATTTTCTAGCCAACCCGAATCTCGAGGGCGAGATTCATCCTAAGGGGGCGTAGGTTTGTAACATCCCAAATTTTTGGAATGTTATACATAGGTCATCATATGCATATCATATTTTATTTCCATCCCGTTTGCGATCCTAGAAATCCTAAGCAACTCAAGGACCCACGGAGAGAGTTGGGGATTTCATTATTTTCATATTTGAATTTTTTATCAAATTTGAAAAGAGGTTCATTTTGATTTTAATATTTTCTCTCCGAAATATTTCCAATATTAAAAATAAAAGAGAGGAGGTAAAAGGACTTCTCCAAAAATAAAAGAAATATTGGAGGAAAAATATTAAAAGCAAATAAATATTTTATTTGGATTTTATTTCAATTAGAAAAAAATATATGCATTTTTCAAATTTGCAATTGTAGGCCAGAAAAATGTTCACTATGTTCTAAATATTTTACTTAGATGGCGAAAATTGTTTTGGCATTTTTAGAATTTTTTATATTTATTTAGGATTTTCTTCGGTGGATTTTTTTAAGAAAAAACGTTTAGCCGGGTGGGCTAACAGCCCGGCCAAGCAGTGTCAAGCCAGCCCGCCGCCTCTCCGCTAACTCGTGATGGGAGTCCCGAGGTTCGCCCCCTTGCCCAAGCCTCGCCCGCCCCCCGGCCTTTAAAGGCCGAGGCCCGCCACCACCACCCCCCGTCTGCCGCCGCCTTTGCGCGCCGCCGCCGCCGCACTTGCACACCGCAGCGCGCCTTTGCTTGCCCTTGTGGCCAGCGCCCGTCTGTTGACCCGCCGCCTTGCCAGAAGCCACCGCCATTCGGATCCGCCGCCGCCGGTTTTTTTCGGTTCTCGTCGGTTTATTTTGGTAAACCCTAGATCTAGATCGGTTTTTTAATAGATCGGTTTTCTTTGGTTTTCTCGGTTTAGAGCTATTTCGTGAATGTTCGTTCATTCAGATTAATAAAAACCGAATTCGTTCGTTTGTCTCTGTTAGCGGACGTTCGTCCGATAGATTTTTCTTTTTATTATATTTTTTCGGCACCTATCCGCGATTATTTTTATCGCATATTAGCCCCTGATCTTCAAACCCTAGCAACATTTTAACCGTTCGTCCAAATCCAGTGAAACCAACGCCAAAATCTTCGTCTCGAATCCCTCTTTCCAGTTAATAAACTTGAACATGGTTTTGACAATCTAAATTTTGGTTTCAAGCAGATTTGAATTCAAAGTTCTTTTGATCGTAGTTTCAGTTCCGTAGCTCCGATTCGATTGTTTCTTTTTGCAAATCGAAGCTCTTCAGTTGAATTTTCAGTTTGGACTTTATTATTTGAGTTTTACCCTTGCATCTATGTTGAGTGCTTATGTATGCTATTGTTTGTTTGTGATAGAATTTCCGGAGTGCGAAGCGTGCTACTACGAGTCTCTAGGGTTTGCAGATCATCATCAAGGCAAGTAACACTCTGATCATACTTCTTTATTACCCAGTTTTTATGCATTAGTTACAACCCTCAAACATTGCATGAGTAGGATCTCTTAACATGTGGGTTTGGGAAGTAGATGATGAGGTAGGAACCTATTGCCTTTTAGTATCAAACCCTTGGGAGTTACTTCTACGTTATGCTTATACTGCTATGCTATGCTAGTAGACGTGGTTTGGTTGAGTGTATCCATGACAGATGTGAGATTGTTAATTAAAGGTTAACTTAAGGTGGCTACTTAAATACACATCTAGGTGGATTGGTTGCGGGCACCTGGAGAATCCAGTGCAGTCCTAGGATATCCCGGAGTACCCGTGTGATCATCCTATGGTTCGCCACCCAGGCTCAAAGGGATCATAAGATTATTCATGCTAGCAACTTCCGTGTGCAGCCACAAGCCATTATGGGCTCTGGCATAGTTGAGTATGTTGCATGACCTCTTTCAGTGGTAGGCTAGCAGATGTAGGGGAAAGTAGGTGCAACTGTCTACCCAGAGTAAAGAGTTAATGCCCCTAAAAGACTGTGTCTCGGTCATCCGTTTCTCAAACACCATGTAGTGCGAGAAGTCCAACGGAGGAGAGCGAGTCTTGTGGGGAAAAGTGTGCAAACCTCTGCAGAGTGTACAAACTAATCATGGTTAGACATGTCCCCGGTTATGGACATCTTGAGTATCTGGTTCTTGAATTGTCATGTTGATCTCATCACTCTAAATTAATTTGTTGGGTTATTAATACTGCTTAATTGGGATTGAGTTGGAGCAACCTTCTCAAAGTTTCAACTACCATGAAAGTTAAACAAAATATATTCCTTTGTTGTAGGAAAAAATTGGCTTTTCGCAAAAACATGATAACCATAGAGCCTCCACCAGCCATATATGCATGTAGTGTTAGCATTTACCTGTTCATTGTCCTACTGTGTTATTTTGCCAGCATATTCCATGTGCTGACCCATTTCGGGCTGCAACGTATTATGTTGCAGACTTCTCAGACGAAGAGTAAGGTGCGCTAGGTCGTTGTCGTGCACTCAGCTATGCGGTTGGAGTTGATGGACTCATTTACCTTTGATGCTTCCGCAGTTATTTTAATTAGTTGGCCTTAAGCCATATTATTGTAATAAGTTCTCTTTTGAGACATTCTATGTAATAAGTGTGTGATTGCACTCTGCTACAAATCCTTCAAGTATTGTGTGTGTCAGCATTACCGATCCAGGGATGACACTTATGCACAGAGATTTGACCGTCTGAGGTCGGATCACTACAGCACGACGACGCGCCCGCCACCAAAGCTCTGCCGCCTCCTTTTTCCAGGCGGCATCACGAGCTTCATAGGCCGCCTGGTACCCGGCTTCCTCCTCCGCCATCTCCTTCTTGAACGCCACTTGCCTGGTTTTCTCAGCCGGCAGCAACGACTTCCATAGACAATGATTGTACTCGCCTCAAAACCACTACAAAGTTGGGGGGTCTGGCGCAACCTCGTACGGCGGCGCGTAGGGGTCCTCCTCATCGCTGCTCTTTGACTGAGCGTCCTCAGGGGACGGTGCCTCCTCGTCGGTGCATGGCGGATCGGCGGCGCCATGGCCGAGATTTGAGAGAGAGAGAGGGAGGGAGGGAGGGCGAGCGAGGGAAAGATGTAGATGAGAATGCAGGTGGGACGACATGAGCAAGGTAGTATTTATTGGCGGCCAAAATCTAGATCGACAGAAACGGTACACACGCGGGTCGTCAGAATTTACGAGTACTGTAGTTTGAATTACACACGATTCCCGCAACAAAATTCATGTGTGAACTTAATAGCTGACGGTTTCCAATACAGAACCGTGTCTCATTAATAACCCGTGTAGAGTGCCAATCATGTGGGGCCCGGTTGTCTTGCCAGATCTTCAGATTTTCTTTTTGAACACCAGATATTTGCATCATCTGATGAATTTTTAATTTTTTGGAATTTAAATGCCATGGCACTCCATGCATGTGTCGAAGCCCTAACACCAATATGTTTGAAAATTCGTTCCAATTTACTGCACATGGAGTTATCTCCCACACAAGTACACAAATATTTTTTTCAAACCGTTATGGTTAGCCACTGCATGTAGATGTAGTTCAAATTTGGATTACGGTCATTAAATGGCTAGAAAATCACTTAAATGTCTTAAAAAGGTCAAATAACCCCTGAAATTTTCCAAATTTTAACATGACAGTTGTATTAGTGCACGTTCACTGTAGAAATTTTTTGAAGCCCATAAGAGGAAGCTATCGCCTGTTAGTCATCAAACATGCATTGTTCCCTCTCGAAACCACAAGCCTTCTAGTGAGTTGCTCCGGTTTGTGAGGGGTGTGTGTCCAAAGTTTCGTCAAACAAGCCAATTATTTTACCACATCATCTTGGTGGCATGACATTACGTCAAGCAAGGTTTCATGTGTTTCTAATCATTTTTTTGGAATTTGAATGGCATGGTGCTCCATGCATGTGTGTCCAGACCGTGACACCAATATGTTTGAAAATTCCTTCAAGTTTACTGCACATGGAATTAGCTTGCACACAAGTACACAAAAATATGATTTTTCAAACGGTTATGGTTAGCCGTTGCATGTAGATGTAGTTAAAATTTGAATTACGGTCATTAAATGGCTAGAAAATCACTTAAATGTCTTTAAAAGGGTAAATGACCCCTAGAATTTTCCAAATTTTCACATGGCAGTTGTATTAGTGCATGTTAAATGTAGAAAAAATTTGAAGGCCATAAGAGGAAGTTATCTCATATTCGTCATCAAACATACATTGTTCCCTCTAGGAAACACGAGCCTTGTAGAGTTGCTACGGTCTGTGAGGGGTGTGTGTCTTAACTTTCGTCAAACAGGCCAATTTTTTTACCACGTCATCTTGGTGGCATGACATTACGTCAAGCAACGTTTCATGTTTTTCTGTTCATTCTTAAAAAAATTGGAATTAAAATGCCATGGCACTCCATGCATGTGTCCATGTCGTGACACCAATATGTTTGAAATTCCTTCTAATTTACTACACATGGAATTAACTCGCACACAAGTACACAAATATGTTTTTCAAACCATTATGGTTAGCTTTTGCATGTAGATGTAGTTCAAATTTGAATTGCGGTCATTCAATGGCTAGAAAATTACTTACATGTTTTTAAAAGGTCAAATGAACCCTAGAATTTTCCAAATTTTCATATGACAGTTGTATTAGTGCACGTAAATGTAGAAAAAATGAAGGCCGTAAGAGGAAGCAATCTCTCGTTCGTCATCAAACATGCATTGTTCCCTCTCAGAACCACGAGCCTTCTAGTGAGTTGCTCCGGTTTGTGAGGGGTGTGTGTCCAAAATTTTGTAAAACAGGCCAAATTTTTTACCGCATCAGCTTGGTTGCATGACATTACGTCAAGCAATGTTTCATTTTTTTGATCATTTTGTATTTTTATGGAATTAAAATGCCATGGCACTCTATGCATGTGTCCATGTCGTGGCACCAATATGTTTGAAAATTCCTTCTAATTTACTACACATGGAATTAACTCGCACACAAGTACACAAATATGATTTTTCAAACCGTTTTGGTCTGGCTTTGCATGTATATGTAGTTCAAATTTGAATTACGATTATTAAATGTTAGAAAATCACTTAAATGTCTTTAAAAGGATAAATGACCCCTAGAATTTTCCAAATTTTTACATCACAGTTGTATTAGTGCACATTAAATGTAGGAAAAAATTGAAGGCTGTAAGAAGAAACTATCTCCCGTTCGTCATCAAACATGCATTATTCCCTCTCGGAACCACGAGCCTTCTAGTGAGTTGCTCCGGTTTGTGAGGGGTGTGTGTCCAAACTTTCATCAAACATGTCAATTTTTTTACCACATTATCTTAGTTGAGTTGCCCGATGATCGGCAAGCCATAGAAAATAAATGGATCTTCAAGAGGAGGACCGACGCTGATAGTAGTGTTACTATCTACAAAGCTAGAATTGTTGCAAAAGGTTTTCGACAAGTTCAAGGTGTTGACTACTATGAGATTTTCTCACTTGTATGTATGCTTAAGTCTGTCCGAATCATGTTAGCAATTGTCGCATTTTATGAAATCTCGCAAATGGATAAACAAAACTGCATTCCTTAATGGGTTTATTAAAGAAGAGTTGTATATGATGCAACTAGAAGGTTTTGTCAATCCTAAAGGTGCTAACAAAATATGCAAGCTCCAGCGATCCATCTATGGACTGGTGCAAGCATCTCGGACTTGGAATATACGCTTTGATAAGTTGATCAAAGCATATAGGTTTATACAGACTTGCGGTGAAGCCTGTATTTACAAGAAAGTGAGTGGGAGAACTACATCATTTCTGATAAGTATATGTGAATGACATATTGTTGATCGGAAATAATGTAGAATTATTCCGCAAAGCATAAAGGAGTGTTTGAAAGGAGTTTTTCAAAGAAAGACCTCGGTGAAGCTGCTTACATATTGAGCATCAAGATCTATAGAGATAGATCAAGACACTTGATAAGTTTTTTCAATGAGTACATACCTTGACAAGATTTTGAAGTAGTTCAAAGTGGAACAGTCAAAGAAAGAGTTCTTGCCTGTGTTACAAGGTGTGAAATTGAGTAAGACTCAAAACCCGACCACGGCAGAAGATGGAAAGAGAATGAAAGTCATTCCCTATGCCTCAGCCATAGGTTCTATAAAGTATGCCATGCTGTGTACCAGATCTATTGTATACCCTACACTGATTTTGGCAAGGGAGTACAATAGTGATGTAGGAGTAGATCACTGGCCAGCGGTCAAAATTATCCTTAGTAGAATAAGGATACGTTTCTCGATTATGGAGGTGACAAAAAAGGTTCGTCATAAAGGGTTACGTCGATGCAAGTTTTGACACTGATCTAGATGACTCTAAGTCTCAATCTGGATACATATTGAAAGTGGGAGCAATTAGCTAGAGTAGCTCCGTGCAGAGCATTGTTGACATAGAAATTTGCCAAATACATACGGATTTGAATGTGGCAGACCCGTTGACTAAACTTCTCTCACAAGCAAAACATAATCACACCTTAGTACTCTTTGGGTGTTAATCACATAGCGATGTGAACTAGATTATTGACTCTAGTAAACCCTTTGGGTGTTGGTCACATGACGATGTGAACTATGGGTGTTAACCACATGGTGATGTGAACTATTGGTGTTAAATCACATGGTGATGTGAACTAGATTATTGACTCTAGTGCAAGTGGGAGACTGAAGGAAATATGCCCTAGAGGCAATAATAAAGTTATTATTTATTTCCTTATATCACGATAAATGTTTATTATTCATGCTAGAATTGTATTAAGCGGAAACTTAGTACATGTGTGAATACATAGACAAACATAGTGTCACTAGTATGCCTCTACTTGACTAGGTCGTTAATCAAATATGGTTGAAGTTTCCTAGCCATGGACATGAGTTGTGATTTGATTAACGGGATCACATCATTAGGAGAATTATGTGATTGACTTGACCCATTCCGTTAGCTTAGCACTTGATCGTTTAGTATGTTGCTATTGCTTTCTTCATGACGTATACATGTTCCTATGACTATGAGATTATGCAATTCCGTTTACGGAGGAACACTTTGTGTGCTATCAAAGCGTCTGGCGAATCGGGTGATTATAAAGGTGCTCTATAGGTGTCTCCAAAGGTACTTGTTGGGTTGGCGTATTTCGAGATTAGGATTTGTCACTCCGATTGTCGGAGAGGTACCTCTGGGCCCACTCGACAATGCACATCACTATAAGCCTTGCAATCATTGTAACTAATGAGTTAGTTGCGGGATGATGTATTATGGAATGAGTAAAGAGACTTGTCGGTAACGAGATTGAACTAGGTATTGAGATACCGACAATCGAATCTCGGGCAAGTAACATACCGATGACCAAGGGAACAACGTATGTTGTTATGCGGTTTGACCGATAAAGATCTTCGTAGAATATGTAGGAGCCAATATGAGCATCCAGGTTCCGCTATTGGTTATTGACCGGAGACATGTCTCGGTCATGTCTACATAGTTCTCGAAGCCGTAGGGTCCGTACACTTAAACTTTCGCTGACGATTGTATTATGAGTTTTTGTGTTTTGATGTACCGAAGATAGTTCGGAGTCCCGGATGAGATCGTGGACATGACGAGGAGTCTCGGAATGGTCGAGACATAAAGATCGATATATTGGACGACTATATTCGGACATCGGAAAGGTTTCGAGTGATTCGGGTATTTTCGGAGTACCGGGGAGTTACGGGAATTCATCGGGAGAAGTATTGGGCATTATTGGGCCATGCGGGAATAGAGGAGAGAGGCCAAAAGGAAGGAGGTGCGCGCCCCCCCTCTGGTCTGAATTGGACAAGGGGTGCAGCTCCCTTTTCCTTCTCCCTCTCCCCCTCTTTCCTTCTCTCCTACTCCGGAAAGGAAAGGGGAATCCCCCCCCCTCTAGGGTCGGCCTCTCCCTCCCTCATTTATATACGGGGGCAGGGGGGCACCTCTAGACACAACAATTGATCCCTTGGATCTCTTAGCCGTGTGCGGTGCCCCCTCCACCATAGTCCACCTCGATAATATCGTAGCAGTGTTTAGGAGAAGCCCTGCGTCGGTAGAACATCATCATCGTCACCACGCCGTCATGCTGACGAAACTCTCCCTCAAAGCTCGGCTGGATCGGAGTTCGAGGGACGTTATCGAGCTGAACGTGTGCTGAACTCAGAGGTGCCATACGTTCGGTACTTGATCGGTCGGATCGTGAAGACGTACGACTACATCAATCGCGTTGTGCTAACACTTCCGCTTTCGGCCTACGAGGGTACGTGGACAACACTCTCCCCTCTCGTTGCTATGCATCACCATGATCCTGTGTGTGCGTAGGATTTTTTTTGAAATTACTACGTTCCACAACAGTGGCATCCGAGCCTGGTTTTATGCGTAGATGTTATATGCACGAGTAGAACACAAGTGAGTTGTGGGCGATACAAGTCATACTGCTGGTTCGGCGGTATTGTTAGATGAAGCGGCCCGGACCGATATTACGCGTACGCTTACGCGGGACTGGTTCTACCGACGTGCTTTGCACATAGGTGGCTGGCGGGTGCCAGTTTCTCCAACTTTAGTTGAACCGGGTGTGGCTACGCCCGGTCTTTGAGAAGGTTAAAACAACACTAACTTGACGAACTATCGTTGTGGCTTTGATGCATAGGTAAGAACAGTTCTTGCTCAGCCCGTAGCAGCCACATAAAACTTGCAACAACAAAGTAGAGAACATCTAACTTGTTTTTGCAGGGCATGTTGTGATGTGATATGGTCAACACATGATGCTATATTTTATTGTATGAGATGATCATGTTTTGTAACCGAGTTATCGGCAACTGGCAGGAGCCATATGGTTGTCGCTTTATTGTATGCAATGCAATCGCCTTGTAATTGCTTTACTTTATCACTAAGCGGTAGCGATAGTCGTAGAAGCAATAGTTGGCGAGACGACAACGATGCTACGATGGAGATCAAGGTGTCGCGCCGGTGACGATGGTGATCATGACGGTGCTTCGAAGATGGAGATCACAAGCACAAGATGATGATGGCCATATCATATCACTTATATTGATTGCATGTGATGTTTATCTTTTATGCATCTTATTTTTCTTAGATCAACGGTAGCATTATAAGATGATCTCTCACTAAATTTCAAGGTATAGGTGTTCTCCCTGAGTATGCACCGTTGCGAAAGTTCTTCGTGCCGAGACACCATGTGATGATCGGGTGTGATAAGCTCTATGTTCAAATACAACGGGTGCAAGACAGTTTTACACACGCGGAATACTTAGGTTAAACTTGACGAGCCTAGCATATGCAGATATGGCCTCGGAAC
This sequence comes from Aegilops longissima, assembly GCA_021605205.1. NCBI lineage: Eukaryota > Viridiplantae > Streptophyta > Magnoliopsida > Poales > Poaceae > Aegilops > Aegilops longissima. The sequence continues at coordinate 565,716,375 of CM038677.1, forward strand.
ACTGGAGACCGAAAGGTCGAGCGTGAATCATATAGTAGATATGATCAACATAGTGATGTTCACCATTGAAAACTACTCCATCTCACGTGATGATCGGACATGGTTTAGTTGATTTGGATCATGTGATCACTTAGATGATTCGAGGGATGTCTATCTAAGTGGGAGTTCTTATGTAATGTGATTAATTGAACTTTAATTTATCGTGAACTTAGTCTTGGTAGTATTAGCATATCTATGTTGTAGATCAATAGCTCGCGTTTAGCTCCCTGTTTTATTTTTGATATGTTCCTAGAGAAAACTAAGTTGAAAGATGTTAGTAGCAATGATGCGGATTGGATCCGTGATCTGAGGACTATCCTCATTGCTGCACAGAAGAATTGTGTACTTGATACACCGCTAGGTTACAGACCTATTGCATGAGCAGATGCAGACGTTATGAATGTTTGGCTAGCTCAATATGATGACTACTTGATAGTTCAGTGCACCATGCTTAACAGCTTAGAATCGGGACTTCAAAGATGTTTTGAACGTCATGGATCATAAGAGATGTTCCAGGAGTTGAAGTTAATATTTCAAACAAATACCCGAGTTGAGAGATATGAAGTCTCCAACAAGTTCTATAGCTAAAAGATGGAGGAGAATAGCTCAAGCAGTGAGCATGTGCTCAGATTGTCTGGGTACTAAAATCGCTTGAATCAAGTGGGAGTTAATCTTCCAGATAAGATAGTGATTGATAGAATTCTCTAGTCACCATCACCAAGTTAGTAGAACTTCGTGATGAACTATCGCATGCAAGGGATGACGAAAATGATTCCCGAGCTTTTCATGATGATGAAATCGACGAAGGTAGAAATCAAGAAAGAGCATCAAGTGTTGATGATTAACAAGACCACTAGTTTCAAGAAAAGGGCAAAGGGAAAGAAAGGGAACTTCATGTAGAATGGCAAGCAAGTTGTCACTTCCGTGAAGAAGCCCAAAGCTAGACTAAAGCCTGAAACTAAGTGCTTCTACTACAAAGGAAAAAGTCACTGGAAGCGGAAATGCCCTGAATATTTGGTGGATAAGAAGGATGGCAAAGTGAACAAGGGTATATTTGATATACAGGTTATTGATGTGTACCTTACTAGTGTTTATAGTAGCCCCTGGGTATTTGATACTTGTTCGGTTGCTAAAAATTAGTAACTCGAAACAAGAGTTACAGAATAAACAGAGACTAGTTGAGAGTGAAGTGATGATGTGTGTTGGAAATGGTTCCAAGATTGACATAATCATCATCGCACACTCCCTATACTTTCGGGATTAGTGTTAAACCTAAATAAATGTTATTTGGTGTTTGCGTTGAGCATGAATATGATTTGATCATGTTTATTGCAATACAGTTATTCATTTAAGTTAGAGAATGTTTACATGAATAAAACCTTCTATGGTCATACACCCAATGAAAATGGTTTGTTAGATCTCGATCGTAGTGATACACATATTCGTAATATTGAAGCCAAAAGATACAAAGTTAATAATGATAGTGCACCTTATTTGTGGCATTGCCGTTTAGGTCATATTGGGTAAAGCGCATGAAGAAACTCCATGCTGATGGAATTTTGGAATCACTTGATGCTTGCGAACCATGCCTTATGGGCAATATGACTAAGACTCCGTTCTCCGGAACAATGGAGCGAGCAACTGACTTATTGGAAATAATACATACTAATGTATGCGATCCGATGAGTGTTGAGGCTCACGGCGGGTATCATTATTTTATGACCTTCACAGATGATTTGAGCAGATATGGGTATATCTACTTGATGAAACGTAAGTCTGAAACATTTGAAAAGTTCATATAATTTCAGAGTGAAGTGGAAAATCATCGTAACAAGAAAATAAAGTTTCTACAATGTGATCATGGAGGAGAATGTTTGAGTTATGAGTTTGGTCTTCATTTGAAACAATGCAGAATAGTTTCGCAACTCACGCCACCCGGAAGACCACAACATAATGGTGTGTCCGAACATCGTAACCGCACTTTATTAGATATGGTGCGATCTATGATGTCTCTTACCGATCTACCACTATCATTTTGGGGTTATGCATTAGAGACAGCTGCATTCACGTCAAAAAAAGGGCACCATCTAAGTCCGTTGAGACGACACAATATGAACTATGGTTTGGCAAGAAACCAAAGTTGTCGTTTCTTAAATTTGGGTTTGCGATGCTTATGTGAAAAAAGTTTCATCCTGATAAGCTCAAGCCCAAAATCGGAGAAATGTGTCTTCATAGGATACCCAAAGGAGACTGTTGGGTACACCTTTTATCACAGATCCAAAGGCAAGAAATTCATTGCTGAGAATGGATACTTTCTAGAGAAGGAGTTTCTCTCGAAAGAAGTGAGTGGGAGGAAAGTAGAACTTGATGAGGTAACTGTACCTGCTCCCTTATTGGAAAGTAGTTCATCACAGAAATCTGTTTCTGTGACTCCTACACCAATTAGTGAGGAAGCTAATGATGATGATCATGATACTTCAAATCAAGTTGCTACTGAACCTCGTAGGTCAACCAGAGTAAGATCCGCACCAGAGTGGTATGGTAATCCTGTTCTGGATGTCATGTTACTTGACCATTACGAACCTACGAACTATCAGGAAACGATGATGAGCCCAGATTCCGCGAAATGGCTTGAGGCCATGAAATCTGAGATGGGATCCGTGTATGAGAACAAAGTGTGGACTTTGGTTGATTTGCCCGATGATCGGCAAGCCATAGAAAATAAATGGATCTTCAAGAGGAAGACGGACGCTGTTAGTAGTGTTACTATCTACAAAGCTTGAATTATCGCAAAAGGTTTTCGACAAGTTCAAGGTGTTGACTACGATGAGAGTTTCTCACTCGTATCTATGCTTAAGTCTGTCCGAATCATGTTAGCAATTGCTGCATTTTATGAAATCTAGCAAATGGATAAACAAAACTGCATTCCTTAATGGATTTATTAAGGAAGAGTTGTATACGATGCAACTAGAAGGTTTTGTCAATACCAAAGGTGCTAACAAAATATGCAAGCTCCAGCGATCCATCTATGGACTGGTGCAAGCATCTCGGAGTTGGAATATATGCTTTGATAAGTTGATCAAAGCATATAGTTTTCTCTGAACTTCGGTGAAGCCTGTATTTACAAGAAAGTGAGTGGGAGCACTACACATTTCTGATAAGTATATGTGAATGACATATTGTTGATCAGAAATAATGTAGAATTATTCTGCAAAGCATAAATAAGTGTTTGAAAGGAGTTTTTCAAAGAAAGACCTCGGTGAAGCTGCTTACATATTGAGCATCAAGATCTATAGAGATAGATTAAGACGCTTGATAAGTTTTTTCAATGGGTACATACCTTGACAAGATTTTGAAGTAGTTCAAAGTCGAACAGTCAAAGAAAGAGTTCTTGCCTGTGTTACAAGGTGTGAAATTGAGTAAGACTCAAAACCCGACCACGGCAGAAGATGGAAAGAGAATGAAAGTCATTCCCTATGCCTTAGCCATAGGTTCTATAAAGTATGCAATGCTGTGTACCAGATCTATTGTATACCCTACACTGATTTTGGCAAGGGAGTACAATAGTGATTTAGGAGTAGATGACTGGACAGCGGTCAATATTATCCTTAGTGGAATAAGGAAATGTTTCTCGATCATGGAGGTGACAAAAACGGTTCGTCGTAAAGGGTTACGTCGATGCAAGTTTTGACACTGATCCAGATGACTCTAAGTCTCAATCTAGATACATATTGAAAGTGGGAGCAATTAGCTAGAGTAGCTCCGTGCAGAGCATTGTTGACATAAAAATTTACCAAATACATACGGATCTGAATGTGGCAGACCCGTTGACAAAACTTCTCTCACAAGCAAAACATAATCACACCTTAGTACTCTTTGGTTGTTAATCACGTAGCAATGTGAACTAGATTATTGACTCTAGTAAACCCTTTGGGTGTTGGTCACATGACGATGTGAACTATGGGTGTTAATCAAATGGTGATGTGAACTATTGGTGTTATCACATGGTGATGTGAACTAGATTATTGACTCTAGTGCAAGTGGGAGACTGAAGGAAATATGCCCTAGAGGCAATAATAAAGTTATTATTCATTTCCTTATATCATGATAAATGTTTATTATTCATGCTAGAATTGTATTAACCGGAAACTTAGTACATGCATGAATACATAAACAAACATAGTGTCACTAGTATGCCTCTACTTGACTAGCTCGTTAATCAAAGATGGTTGAAGTTTCCTAGCCATGGACATGAGTTGTCATTTGATTAACGGGATCACATCATTAGGAGAATTATGTGATTGACTTGACCCATTCCGTTAGCTTAGCACTTGATCGTTTAGTATGTTGCTATTGCCTTCTTCATGACTTATACATGTTCCTATGACTATGAGATTATGCAACTCCCGTTTACCGGAGGAACACTTTGTGTGCTACCAAACATCACAATGTAACTGGGTGATTATAAAGGTGCTCTACAGGTGTCTCCAAAGGTACTTGTTGGGTTGGCGTATTTCGAGATTAGGATTTGTCACTGCGATTGTCGGAGAGGTATCTCTAGGCCCACTCGGTAATGCACGTCACTATAAGCCTTGCAAGCATTGTAACTAATGAGTTAGTTGCGGGATGATGTATTACGGAACGAGTAAAGAGACTTGCCGGTAACGAGATTGAACTAGGTATTGAGATACCGACAATCGAATCTCGGGCAGGTAACATACCGATGACAAAGGGAACAACATATGTTGTTATGCGGTTTGACCGATAAAGATCTTCGTAGAATATGTTGGAGCCAATATGAGCATCCAGGTTCCGCTATTTGTTATTGAACGGAGACATGTCTCGGTCATGTCTACATAGTTCTCGAACCCGTAGGGTCCGCACACTTAAAGTTTCGGTGACGATTGTATTATGAGTTTTTGTGTTTTGATGTAGCGAAGATAGTTCGGAGTCCCGGATGAGATCGGGGACATGACGAGGAGTCTTGAAATGGTCGAGACGTAAAGATCGATATATTGGACGACTATATTCGGACATCAGAAAAGTTCCGAGTGATTCGGGTATTTTCGGAGTAGGGGGGAGTTACGGGAATTCACCGGGAGAAGTATTGGCATTATTGGGCCATGCGGGAATAGAGGAGAGAGGTCAAAAGGAAGGAGGCGCGTGCCCCCCCTCTGGTCTGAATTGGACAAGGGGTGCAGCTCCCTTTTCCTTCTCCCTCTCCCCCTCTTTCCTTCTCCCCTACTCCGGAAAGGAAAGGGGAATCCTACTAGGACTTGGGAGTCCTAGTAGGACTCCCCACACTTGGCGCGCCCCCTCTAGGGCCGGCCTCTCCCTCCCTCGTTTATATACGGGGGCAGGGGCACCTCTAGACACAACAATTGATCCCTTGGATCTCTTAGCCGTGTGCGGTGCCCCCCTCCAGCATAGTCCACCTCGATAATATCGTAGCGGTGTTTAGGCGAAGCCCTGCGTCGGTAGAACATCATCATCGTCACCACGCCGTCATGCTGACGGAACTCTCCCTCAAAGCTCGGCTGGATCGGAGTTCGAGGGACGTCATCGAGCTGAACGTGTGTTGAACTCGGAGGTGCCGTACGTTCGGTACTTGATCAGTCGGATCATGAAGACGTACGACTACATCAACCGCGTTGTGCTAACGCTTCCGCTTTCGGTCTATGAGGGTACGTGGACAACACTCTCCCCTCTCGTTGCTATGCATCACCATGATCCCGAGTGTGCGTAGGAATTTTTTTTGAAATTCTACTTGGATCATATGCACTTATGATTGGAACTACTAAAGATCATTAAGGTCATGAAACCCAACTGTCGTGGAATTAACACGCCAGATATCCTCTTGAAAGGACTTAGTCATGGAGCCATCGCGACGGGTTAGCTTGAAGGGGTTAAACCAGACAAGGGACACGGGAGTTTTTATACTAGTTCGGCCCCTTCGATGAAGGTAAAAGCCTACGTCTAGTTGTGATGGAATTGATTGGGTTTCGATGACCAGGGAGCGAATACGCTTTGCCTGGGTCTCGAGTTGTTGTTTTCTGCCCTCAAACCTTTTTCGAGTCGTCCCTTTATATACATAGGGTTGACGCCCGGCCGGTCTACGGAGTCCCGAGGTCGGCTCATACAAGTGTCCGCCTCGGTCTCCCCTTTCCTATCTTACAACACAAGTTATACAATCATGGCGGTTTACTACCATGGGCCCTAATCCGCCTTTGGGCTCTGGGCCTCTAAGCTTCATCAGTAAAGTGCCATCTTCTGGGTCTTTACGGGCTTCAATGTAGTTGAGGGTGAACCGGCCCCTCCTGGGCGGTTTATCCTTAGTAGTTATATCCCCAACATTAGGCCCCAGGTTGATTTGAACCAGTTCATGTCAATCTCCAATATTTAGAAAGATCCTGTGAACATCTTCTTGCATTCCTCGTAAACCGCCGCGATGTCTTCTCCCGTAATATTTTGTTAAACCGCTGTGATGTCATCCTCTAGATACAGCAGTGGCTTGTCATGACGTCATCTCTTTATAAAAAGATTAAAAAAGATTCCTTTAATTAATTGCTCCCGAAGATCGAGGCGACAGCTACGCCTCTTTTGCCGCTTCAGTCCCCTCGATCCCCGTGCTTGCCTTTATCCATTTGCCTTATAAATAGGCTCGGGGGTCCTTTCTTTCTTCCCCTTTGCTGCCTCTTCTTCCTCCTCGTGACGCTCAAGCTCTGAAGCTCCGCTGCCGACCTCAACCTTCGAGCACTGCATCGACAAAGGCCGCTGCATCAACCTGATTGTACCAGAAACCTGCGGCTCTTCTCCACTATCCCTGCGCATCTGGTAAACTTCCTCCTCTCAACCCTAGATCTGTACTTAGGGTTTCTGCGTTCATCCGTGTTCATAAGTGTTCATCTTGGCTCGCTGCCTTTTTACTTACTGTTGAAACTGGATGAACTTGTCATCCTCCTCTTGCGGCCAAAGTTGTAACTTTAGTTTACCTCACGTATTATCTCCTCCTGCCATGATAATTCCCTTCTGGACTTATGGTGTTTTGTCGTCGCCATTTTAGGGCTCAGAATAATTTTTCTTACTGAACTACGGTAGATCCAAATTTATACCATCATTTTGTGAAACCTATTTCTGTCAACACTTAGTAGATTCTCAGCTCTGGCCCTTCCACCTAGGGGCGGTTTAATTCTTTAGTAGTTGGTAATCCGCCATATACCATTAGCCCTCACTTAAACCGCCATCTTGACTTGAATAGCAATTTCCGGTTTACCTCACATGTATGCTTTGATCAAATTCCCGGTTTAACACCGATTAGTACACATGAACCGTCAATCATAAACCGGCCTTCATTTTTCCTTTACAGTTTTGCTTCTCAAGATGACCAAGCAATTTTCTGCTTGCAACTGGGTTCCATCCCGGATCACGGAAACGCAAATCAACGGATTCGTTGTAATGGGCGCTTTAGCTCCAAAAAGTGTCCTTCACTGGCGAGTTCATGGCCCTGAATGCCCTCCTGAGCCTCAAGATGGAGAAGTGATCGTGTTCATGCAACATCTATCCCGGGGATTCAGCCCTCCCGGATCAAAGTTTTTCGGGATGTACTTGCCGACTTCCAACTCCATCCTCGGGATATTGGACCAAATTACGTGTCCAACATATGCAGCTTCAAGTGTTACGTGAAGTTTACCTTCAAGAAGAACCAACTGTTGACCTCTTCCGGATTTCTTCCACTTAAACCGCCGAACTGAGTTCTCTGACGGCCCCAATACTGAACTTGGTGGTGTGTCGATTCAAAAAAGGTAAGAAGTTGATTTTCCTCATGCCAAACTTCACAGCCATCCTAAAGACTGGAACCAAACATGGTTTTATTTTCAGAACACTGCCCCTGTTGGAGAAAATCCTTTGTCGGGCTACCGCGCTCATCGGCTTAGCAATGGCCACCCTTTACCTCAACGATTAACTGCCAAAGAACGACAAACTTATGCACCTCAACTCACCAAGCTCCGGGCTATCCTCGCCAACGGTTTTAATGGTGTTGATCTCATCCGTTGTTGGGTTTCGTGGTGTGTCCTACCTTTAAGCCACCGCCCCGGATTGATGTATGAATATACCGGCAACGCCAAGGATCCTCAATGGTTTAATGAAATAGAATTGACTGATGATGAAGTCACTGAAAGTGTGAAGAAGATGCTTGACGAACCGATCGCCACATGCACCCAAATTGGTCTGCGCCCTTTTTATGCCTCCAACAAACCGCCAGCGGTAAAAACTTTAACCTTGTACTTTTTTGATCTGTCTCCGCTTTAACACTCATATAATAATCCTTTTTTAATTTTGCAGGCCAATAGCTCCTTCTAGAAAAGGAAAACTCAAGATAAATCGGCCAGTGCTACCCGTGTCAAGAGCAAAGTCACCAAGAGAACAGCCAAGAAGAAAACCGCCGAGTCTTCTGATCCACCAGAAGATATTGACGAATCGGATCAAGACGTAGAACTTGACTCCCTTGGTTCCTTTTTCATACACCTTATTGACAATGACTATTCCCAGGATGATGCGGAGGCCAGCCATGCGGACCATGTTGAGGTAATCTCTCTTTCTTCCGGTTCAGATCTTGTGCTGGTTCAAAGATTTCGCCGTGCAGTTCAAAAAGTGAAATACTCTCACCCTCTTGCTTATTTGGATCCAAAAGTTTCTTTGAAGACGCAGCAACCTGAAGGGCGTCGCACAACCTGACACAGTAGCCAGCAAGTCACCTCTTCCGGTTTACCGGATACACCAACCCGGAAGCGTCGTCCATAGGTTGCTTGTTCTCCCGAAAAACTTTATCCTTTCAAGGGTTTCTTCTGATACCCTCTCAACCCGTCTGATTCGAATTACCAGGTGTCTTCCAATTCGTCTAGCGGTTCATCAACCACTCAGCTACCTCCCCTTAAAACCGTCCCTGGGTAAGTACACTGCCCTTCATCTTTTCCCTTCATAATTCGGTTTACCGTGCTAATCTTTGTTCTGACATCAGTGCCAAAGCCCGTCTGAGCAAGAAAGCTAAAAATAGTGCCCCTACTGGTGAAGTTGAACCGGAGAAGGCTCCTGAGGGTACCGGTAGAAATATTGATGTTACGGATGATTCTGCCCCACATGGTGATAACACTGAAACTAATCCATTTGGAAGTGAATTCGCTACTTATATTGATCCATCAAGCCCTCATGCTACTCCTTCGAGCCCGACTGCTGATCCGCCGAGCCCAGCTGCTAATCCACCAAGTCCAGCCAGGGATGTCGTCAATCCGCCAAGTCCACCAAAGGGTGATAATGATGATGTTATTATTACTGGTATGGTTCACACTAGCCCTGTTAATCCGTTTGTCCTGTCAAAACATACTGCCAAGGAGGAATTCACTGCTATGGGCAAGGGGAAAGGGAAGACTGATTTATCCAACTTCATCAACCTTAGTACCGAGGATCTCCATTCTGGATTTTTAAACCGCCTTTACACCAGCCATGACCTTGAAGCTGGTTTGGTGAACCTGATGAAGGAACGTTATGAGGTAATAATTTACTTTATTCTGTATATCTCTTCCATTGTAGCCCCCAAGGGCCGGGTTATTCTTTGAAGATAAACTGGGACTTTGATATAAAGAACACTTCAACTGAGTAGCCCCCAAGGGCCGGTTTGTCTTTTGAAGACAAACTGGGACTGTCTGTCCTTGTTAATTGCCTTTACTTATAAC